>OMOV01114880.1:0-10057 GCA_900312565.1 Beryx splendens
CCTACGAGCCCCTACCCCAGGCCTGGCTCCAGGGTGGGGCCCCGGTAACGCCGTTCCGGGCGACGTAGCGGTCCTTGATTGTATTTTGTCCATAAAGAGCTTCTGTAACAATGTAGCAATGTAGTTTATATTTTTAAGTGATGTTATCTGACACAATAGTTGATATAGTACTAGCAGGTTAGTTATTTGTTTGACAAGTGGAACTATTTAAAATTGAATACATTAGATAATTTTCAGACATCCAGCTAATGGGATCCTTTATTGATATTGGCCCATATTGACAATATAAGAGAATACAAGAATAAACAACCCCCCCCCCTCGCCAACCCACTTACCACCACAAATAGATTAGAATTCTGTGGGAAACACTGTACTGATGCAGGATAGATGCAGGATGGTATAATTATAATCTACTATGACACTTCTCTAGAGATCCACAGTCCATCACATAACTAAAGCTAGCATTAATAAAGCTAAGACAATACAAAAAACACACAAAAAAACATACAAAAAGCCAGCATTGTTTGATTACAGTAGAATAATGAACCATGCTAAGCAACATTTTGGTGAAATATGGTGAAGAATAAAGTTCACTGGCCACTATCTTGTCTGCTACAACTGGTGTTATTGCTGGTTAATATCCAGAAGGATGCTATCAAACTAACTTTAGCAAGACTGGAGTCAGTTTACCTACCAAAACAACTACCTTGATTTTTTACCTTGATTTTAAAAATCAACACAGATGGAAAATATAGTTTTGTAATAGTACAATAATATCAGGGAAAGATTTTCTCTTACAAGCATGAGATGGAGGCAAATATTTACTTTTCTTTTACAGGCAGTGGCATACATTGTATGCCTTTTGTATTTGTGCTTGCACATGTTCTTATTCTTTTCTCTCTCTTTCTCTTATCGGCACCTGACCAGTAGTTTGGACATCTTGCCATTTGATTACCGTGAATTGCTTCATGATATCTGATGAAGACTGTCAATGGAACGATTTTAATATTGTAAAATAACTAAATACATTAGTTGTTTTACAATATTGATTGATTGATTCGTGAACTGACCCATCACTACAGCACACTCTGTTAGACATATTTTAAAGTGTCCTTATGTTTCCAATGTGTTGGTCTTCTGGATAGTTGTGGTTTGTTTTTAACAACTATGAGACTGGCCAATTCAGCACAACCTACTTTATGATCAACTACAGCTTTGTGCAGCGTAAGCTAACAGAAACCACACTGGACCAGAGGAAAAAGGCAGAGAGGAAAACAAAAAGAGAAAAGACAAATAGGAAGAATACAGGAAGGCAGACAAATTAAAAATCAAATAAATTATCATGATTCTCTCCAACATTACCAACAAATACAAAAAGAAAACAAAACCAAAAAAATGAAACAACTTTAAAACATAATATGTTTTGGCTGCCCAGTATGTGACAACCTGCCATGCACTAAGACTGATTGATTCTCACTGGCTGACTAGTGCCTGGAAGTTCAATTTTTCTTTTTGTTGATTGATTCATTTCAAGTCAGTACATCTAAATGAATTGAACTTTTGAGTTTTTCTGGTTTTCAAGCTTTATCTTAGATTGAGCTATCTGGTCTTTCAAGCTCGAGAATGATTCATTCAAAATCATTCATTTTTTCTTGTTTGACCAGCACTACAGTATGGCTGACAGCCTGGAAAAAAGTGGACAAGCCACAAATATTTGTCCAAAAACATACACTACATACATTACATACAGTAGTAAGCGCAAATGCTAACCTACTATATAGGCCTTGACTATCCATTATGCATATAAGCCTACCATGGCGTGAGACACCTACCGCTCAAAATGTGCTCAAAGCAATAATCAGATAGTGACAAGTGGAAAGTGGCCATCATGGACAAACACACAACATCACACAGAAAAACACCACAAATTAAAGTCACACTGCAACATTTGCAAGCAGAATTACACCACACCACACATCGCAAGCAGTCGGCACTGCACAGAAAGGCATACAAGAATTTAGCCCTATTGGCACTACACTGTGTGGGTGCCAGTCCCGGGATGTTACATTAGAAAACAGGTTTATTGAATCTTTCTGGAACTTTGACTTCATGCAGGCAAGGTTTCCAGACATTTGCCAAGCTGATAAGCTTTCTGATATCCTTAAACCCTTTTCTAGTAAAACATATTGCGTAAAAATATTTTCCTCTTCCCTGTGCGGAGAGCCCCCAACAGGGCTAACGTTTTACAGATCACAGGGAAGAGGCGTAGAAGAAGAGTAGCGGCCACAGTTATGTGAAAGCAACAGGAAGAAGCCACACAATGGCGAGATTTTATACTTTATTGCAAATATTTTGTTTCATTGTGGATGTATTCCTCCATGGCGGCAGTCTCAGGACCAGAGAGGGAGTAGAGCACTCCATTATTTGAAGGCGGAGTGGGCGGGATTGTTCAAAAATCTGTGGTGGTTTTATTGGTTGGAATTTTTATGTGCATCACTCACCACTAAAGATTTTCTGTTTTCCACGAAGTAATATTAATGACATTTTGATATAAAAAATTACAAGGAAATAGAATTTTTGACATTTTTGTGGCATAAATTTGTCAAATAAGCGTGATTTAATGAAAGTTAAAAGCTAAAAGATACAAAAGCTAAAAAGGACAAAAAAGTTATTTTTCATTTCTGTGTGACTGGTTGTAATAAAGTCTGTTTTCTGCCCACTGGCA
The DNA here is from genome assembly GCA_900312565.1 of Beryx splendens. Classification (NCBI taxonomy): domain Eukaryota; kingdom Metazoa; phylum Chordata; class Actinopteri; order Beryciformes; family Berycidae; genus Beryx; species Beryx splendens. The sequence continues at coordinate 2,726 of OMOV01114880.1, forward strand.
GCCCTACATAATATCTTTTGCAGCTCTGTTTCTGTTGACATTTCATCGCTGTTAATACTTTTATGATAATGCTTGACTAATACATAGTTCCCTGGATTTGTAGTCTGTTACCAGTTATGTCTAGTGGGATATGAGAGGCTACATTCATGTCACAGCTTGGTGTTGACCTGTAGGCCTACTGCTGTACACTGGTATAGTGAAGACTTTGATCCATGTTGATATTAGTGCTATCCAATGGGATTAAGGATGTGCGTATGTAGTTCAGTGTTGCTGCTGACACATTTATGGTGGGTGTTAAAGGATGTGTTGTTCAAACATTAGAGAGGATATGCATCTAATCAGCCGCTGTGGGTGTGATTGATTTAAACAGGGAGCAGGCTCTAGAGATAGGATGAATGCATGTGCTTAAGTCTTCAGTCAACACTCCTGGCTGCTGTTGTTGAATATGTACTCTCTAACACATAGAGTGATGAGTTACAATAGCAGCCACCAAATGCCATAGCCTACATATGTCCAACAAATGAGTAACACGAGCATCACTTCCTTCACCCTTTCCTAATTTCTTTAACAGAGAGTCTATAATGATGAGACGCTGTCTACCACTAACTTGTCAGTGGCCTTCCAACAGGGCATTGGGTGTGGTTGCTATGTTATGTAGAACACTCCTGCAATGGGCCTATCAACTTGGAAGATACAAGATTAGTTCAAAGCTAATAATTTCTGTCCTTTTTGTAGCAGCTCTCAACAATATGTAAATCAGACCTTTTTTCCAGTGTATTAAGAATTTGAGAAGCATCGGGTGAAACTTGAAATACACTATTGAAGAAGCTTGAGCAACTTTTCATTACTGTTTTCATTAGTTTATACATTTTGCCCAGATCTACAGTATATCAGTAGACTTTACTCTGCATCTCTTTGAGGTCAGATAAACCACATCAGACTCAGACCGCCGCAACCTCTGACCTTCTTCCTGTTGATGATCCCATGAGCTCCGCTGAGCTCCCACAACCCCCTGCTTCCCACAGTAGCACTAACACGTAGTAGTTTCCTGTGTGGAAATGACAAACAATTACAGACATGTACATCAAGACATGGGAAAAACTGACCCTCCATGAAGAACTCTGGTCACACCTCAGTCACTAGGAAGATTAGCTAAAATTATAAAACTTTATTTATCCCCGTGGGGAAATTGGGTTGGTGTAGAAACAACTACTGATACAGCAAAGAAAAACAGAATATAAATAAGACTACAGCAAATGTGCAGTATATAAATATAGACTACTCATTTCAACACTAGCTGTAGTATAAGCATAACTTTTTTGGGAAAAATGGATGAGAACATACAAACCTACACAATATAAGTGAGAGGAAAGATGAGATGAAGAAAAACTATATGAATGTATAGCATATAGAATCGCTTTATTCACATTAGCAGGTCTACAGAAGGCCATATGTACAGAAAGTGCTTGGTGTGCAGATGTGTTGTGAAAAACTATTCACCATATCAATAAATTGAATTTGCAGGTGTAGATAACATGTGCAGAACATGATTTGGATATGTACATCACTAGTTCACCTTATCAAAAACTGCTGATCCAAATGTACAAACAAGAGAAAACTTGCAAGGCACAAATGTATTGTTTGTTCTCTCATTATCACTATTATCATATTTATATATGGATCACATTTATGGAACATATGCTATGGAGATAGCATATGTTCAGGAAAAAAAATCCAGAGATTGTACTGATTCATATGAATGTACAGGCATATGTAGTGATAACAGTTAAGTGAAAAAAGGGAGTCTAGGACAGTAGCTATGTTCATAAACAATGCAGGCAACCTGCTTCAGCAACCTCCTAAGCCCTATTCACCCAAAGCCAACCTTTAGCCAAAAATGCTGTCCAATTTCTGTTAATGTCACAGAGTCCAATCCATGGTGGAGGAACATAATCTTCACTCAATTTGTGTCCACAGCATGTAAATCTGCATTTCAGAATTTGTGCTCATTTCACAGATTTTTATCAGATCATGTTGCATACAACGTGGTATCAGAAGTGCTGTGGCAGTGAAGAACGTATAGAGCCAGATGATACAGCTGAGCCAAGCTAGCAGCATTAGCCTCGGCCATTAGCATTAACCATACGGCAAGGTTGGATAACCTGTCCGTTAGTGCTGGATGAAAAAGAACGAACAAATCATTTTGAATGAATCATTCTCAAGCTAAAAACATACTGACCATAATGGTACATACCGGTTCCTCCCACTTTGAAAGTACACGTTACAGTGAGACACAGTACCACTGTCAATGATCGCCATGTGCCTTTACAAACAAAGACACTGCTTCAAATCCGAAGTAGTACATTGTTCAGCAAGCCGGTCATTTGGGTTTTCGAGTTTCAGTACATATGTAACCCGTATACTGAATACTCGAATTCGAGTCAACATGGTAGCGGTACTGAATGCTGAAAGCTGCTGTGATAATTTACCACAAGATGTGATAGATGTGTTTTCTTCGATTAAGCAGTTGTATAGTTTTGCATCATGTGCCAACTTGTGATTTTCGCTTCTGGGCTTGCCATACTTAGATACTGCTTTGTTGAACGACTCGTTCATGTGCCTGTAAACTTGAACTCGACTCAACATGGCAGTAAGATGCTGCTTGTCACGGGCAGCTTGCAGATACTTTGCCTGCAGTATTTGGTGAGGCTTGCGGCTGCAAGGGACGCACAATCTTTGACAATGCCACACTGGCAGACTCGGGGGGGGTGTACAGGTCACCCCTGGTGCCCCCATGGTTGAAAAAACGTCGCTAAAGTGCCCTCTAGAGTGGTGAAAACGAGAGGAAGTGCCCTATTGGCTGCCCTTCACATGAGAAAAAATGATTGAGTGCCCTCTAGGTGCCCCTTCATGCAATAATTTATGATGATGTGCGCTCTAGAGCAAGAAAATTTGATAACGTGTCTTAATGAGTGCCCTTCTAGTGGAGAAAATGTGATGCGGTGTCCTTACAATGGTCTAAACTTGACATTCCATATGGGTGCCCTTTCCAGTAGAGAAAATGGGATGCAATGCTGTATAGGGTACTCCTACAGGTGAGAAAACATGATGAAGTGCCCAATTAGATGCTCCTCTAATGGAGAAGTGCCCCTCCAGTGGATAAAATGTGATGCAGTGCTGTAAAGGGTGTCCCACATGCATGAGAATGTGAGGAAGTTTCCTAATGGATGCCCCTCCAGAGGATAAAATGTGATGCAGTGCTGTGAATGTGGGGAAGTTTCCTAATGGATGCCCCTCCAGTGGAGAAAATGTGATGTGGTGCCATATAGGGGCCCTTACAATGGGATAAACTTGAGGTTCCCTACAGGTGCCTTTCTGATGAAAAGCTCATGAAGTGCCCTCTTAGATGCCCTTCCATGTGAGAAAACACGATGAAGTTCCCTTGCAATGGAGAGAAAAAAATCCCAATGAAGAAAATGAGATGTAGCGCTCCAGTCTCCCTCACAACGTGTCCTCAGGGCAGGCTTTCCCAAAGTGGGTGCCGTGACGACAGTCTAGGGGTGCCGCCAAATACTTTGATAAGATTTTGAATTTACCTCTAAAACCCTGCTTGCATTCAAAACACATTGTATGGCCACTAACAAATATTTTCTGCGTTTTTGCAAGGGGCCGATAAGTTAGGCTAACATCTAGCTAGCATTCTGATGTAATCTCATCTGCACTGTTTTTTATTTTTCAATGTACCCTTTAGGTTAGGTTAGGTTAGATAATATGTTAGGTTAACTGTATTTGATAGTAAAAGACAAAGTAAATTGTTGCCAACAATGACACAATAAAGTTTAAAATACTCATTCCCATTGTTAAAACCTTACATCTGTTCCATCCATTTAAGTTTTCAGTTTTAACCACACCCCCTCTAGAATGATCAGATGTCAGAGGCTTAATACAGTCTGAGCTGTCCATCCTGCTACAGTGTGTGAGGAAGGAGGAAGGTAATACAGCAAGCTTTCCTTGAAGTTGTAAAGATTGAGTTTTACCAATGATGGATTACTAAATACTAATGTACACTGCAATGCTTTTATAGATAGCTATCACATGTTTAGGCTAGATGGCTAGCTAAGGAGCTAGCTAACTAAACAGGTACCTTCGCTGATTCTATGCTAACCCATGGACTCAATTTGGAAATCAAGCAGAAGTGTAAAAATGCTTCCCTAACCTGTTACTGGGTCCACCCCCGTGGCGTAGTCACGAAAAATCGCGATGAAAGATGGTCTATTTACAGAAGACATGAATGTTATACTGTGTTGAAAACATAGGGTCTTCAGCTTTCAGAATCCGTAAACCAATTGTATATTGTCCAAACTGTCTTATTACGAGGTATTTTAACAAAATTTGCCTCCTCCAATGCATGTGGAGTCGCCAGCTGCTTCTTTTCACCTGACAGCGAGGAGTTTCACCAGGAGGGCGTAGCGCGTGCAGAGGAACACGTTATTCCCCCCAGTTCCCCTCCCCGCTGAACAGGCGACCAGAGGAGGCGCCAGTGCAGCGACCAGGACACATACCTTTGTCCGGCTTCCCACCCGCAGACACGGCCAATTGCGTCTGTAGGAACGCCCGACCAAGCCGGAGGTAACAGCCCCCGTGTTGGTGGTGAGAGAATAGGCCGCTACACCACCAGGACGCCCCTATCATACCTTTTTGCGCGCTGGTGGGGCCCCATGTCGTGCAGTAGGTGACCTTTTTATTTTTTCGCCCCTGCCCTTCAAACAGCCTGAGTCCGCCACTGCAATGCCATGTTAAAGCCATGTTTCGTGTGTGTGGATCTTTCCATTGAGTTTTGACAGTTTGCTAAGCACTCGTCCAACAGACACATCCGCACAGTTCTCAAGCAAGTGTGACACACTTTACAGGCTGAATGACCGGAATTGCGTTATCACCATAGCAACTAACCCTGCAAATGCCATAGTCGCCATTTTATGGTGGATCAGCCAAATTACCATAGCAAACAGTGGAAGGAGGACCATTCTATCTATTCAACTTCTGTAAGAAAAACATTTCCCTGTCCCTGTTGAGGTTGTTCAGGGGTTAGTGCAGGGTAATGACCCAGCAATTCCTATGGCCTGTTCACATTCCCTGGAATAGATAGTGATATTACAGTTCACATTATGGTTCATGTCAGCATGTTGGTGTGGCATGGGTATGATATCCTCTTACACACTGATGACAATATCTGTCTGAATGCCTGTGCTCTATTTATCCAGGTCATTCCTCCTACAGTCCTCTCCGTCAGCTCTGTAAGGTGAATATTAGTTGGCTAAGTAGCCCAGTCCAGTAGCCTAGGTCACCTGAGTTCTGCTTGACCCTGGTTCCTGCATCTCTATTCTAATGTGCTGACATTTTGCCTGGATGTATTTAGCTCCAGATACCCCTTCACATTGTGTAGTCACTGTCCATAAAAAAGAGCTGTATCTACATTTAAACAAGGCTACCACGACTCACCTCATGTCAGTTCACTGAGTCTGGTTAGTCAGCAGTGTAAAATAAGTCTTTGTGCCAAAGCCAGGGAGCTATTTGAGTGTGGGTGGGGAATGTGGATGTAATCACGTAACAACAGAGAGGAAACATACACATGCACCCAAAGACCTCGGCTCCACTCTACTGGAGTCTGTCCACCGAACAACAGGAAGGACTCCCTCTGTGCAATATTAATACAGTATGAGGTAGACAATTTACAAGGAGATCATTTTCCCCATTTTGGAAACTCAGATTTATAATTCCTGTAGGAAATTTGTTTTATGTGTTATTCTTGCCATTAGATGAGAACAATGTGCCAGATGGAGGCAGCATATGTACAGGAAGCCAGAGATATGTAGCTACTGATTGATGTGAATGGATAGAGTGTATGTATATATCAGAAACAGAAGAAACTAATGCTTTCTTGGCTATTATGGCTATCATTTTCTTCTTCTCCTTCTTCATTGTCTTTCTTCTGGATGTGTAATTTCCATCTTCTGTAGAGGAAGGTTTTGATTTGATATGATTCATTTATTTTTTAATTCTTTCCCTCTTCTCCTTTCCAATTCAGTTCACTTCAATTCATCCAGCTTTATTGACATGATGACACATACATAGCCAGATGAGATAACAATCACAAGGACAAGAGTAAAACACAAACACAGAGTTTTCCTGATTTCCTAGAGGTTTTCCAAAAGACAGAACGATCCTGGTATGATCACGTGTCAATTAGAGTGGATTATCAGCCTCCTGTCAGGCAGCCTTTCTGTCTCATTAAGCTAAATGTGACACCAAACCCCCTCATAGACAACACAATGTGTTTCTCTAACTTTTTGTGCACGGACCACGTATTTGCATTTTAAGACATCATGCTCATTTCATGAAATTTCAGGCGACCCGGCTCCAGCAGGAGTTGCTGAGGGAGGATGAAGTGTTACTCAATCACTTTTCCCACCCATATTTTCTCAAGCAGTACTGGGATTCAAACTGGTGACCTTCAAGCTTGTCGAACCGTTAAGTATAATCATTTATGAAATTGAGTAAAATAGAGCTCAAATAAACAAATAAATCAAAGCAATAAATTGTATGCAATTTGTGCCCTGAAATAATTGAACTCTACTTTATCTGGGTGTATAGATTCAATAACAGACACATAGGCCTACTTTTAGTTATTTTTTTCTGTTTCTATTTAATGTTAAATCAAGCAAATATTCTCTTTAAACTGCAACTTAAACTTTTTCATTTTGAGACCTAAGAGGGTCAGTGTTCATTTCTATAAATTCTAACAGATCACAGTGTTTACAAAGGAGCCTTCTTAACAGGCATTAAATACAGTCTCAATTATACCACTGGAGAGTTACTGCCAGTTTGTTGTTTAACAGGATGAATAAAGAACTTCACTGTCACCTGCCCACCTCTCTTTCTGTCTTCTTTTTCCCATGTATCTCTCTGTCTCTCTGTCTGTCTTTCTCTCTGTGTTTTTCTATCTGTCTCTCTCTCGCCAATCCCACCATCCATCACAGGCTTACAGGCTTTCGGCATTGCTTAGTGCCTAATGGAGGCAGCGTGTGTGTGTGTGTGAGAGAGAGAGAGAGAGAGAGAGAGAGAGAGAGAGAGAGAGAGAGAGAGAGAGAGAGAGAGAGAGACAGAGAGAGAAACAGAGAGACAGAGACAGCAAGAGATTGTGTGCATGACTGGGCCATTTATGGTGTAAAACCCAAAAGTTTTTTATGGGAGTGAAATATTCTGTAATCTCTGCGTTGGGAGCCTAGTCACACTGTTTTCCATGTTGTAGACTGTAGAGGCTACTGTTAGCTG
>OMOV01114881.1:0-14990 GCA_900312565.1 Beryx splendens
TCAATTATATCATTCTTCCCTCCATCCACTAATCAAGCACCTGTCCAACCATTTGCTTTGTCTGTTAACAGCGTTAACGCCTACACACACACACACACAACACACACACAACACACACACACACACACACACACACATAGATAGACAGACAGACAGACGCACACACACACACAAACCAGGATCAGTCAGTGAAGGCCATATAATCACAGACATACTGTAAACGACATTATCAAACATCCTTATGCATTATCTTCTAGATCTAGAATAAATAAATATTGGGGATGGAATAAATGTGAGTTCACATTTATTCGAGACAAACAACAGGTGTAGAGGTAAGATTAGCGCCAGGACAAAGCAACAGATGAAAACATAGGAATGTGTTTAATGGAGATGAAATTGGTGGGAGCTGACATTCAGAATAATACAATACATATTTTCAACTAAGAAAGCTGATGAGTCAGCGATGAGCAAAAACAGAATTGGCTGAAAAGCTAGCTCCTGTGGTAACCAGGGTGCTGACTAGCAATCTTTCATTCTTTCTCCTGTTGCTTATTCTCATGCATGCTACTACTTTTCAGTAAACTTTTCAGTCAGCACACGTGTTGGTGTAGAAACCGTAACACCCTTCCTGGGATCATGGATACATCTGTGATGATGATGGCATTTGGCTGCAGCTTGTACCTAGTCATCACTGTTGTACCCATAATTGCAGCAAAGAACCCCTCCCGTATCTAAAGTATTATCGCTATGAGAAACAACGGAGGTGGAGGTAACATTAGTGTCAGCACCAACCGACAGATGGATACATGGTAGTGTGTATTTTATGATAATAATGGAGGCAGGGGCAACATAAGTACTATGGGCAACCAGCAGATAATTAGACACATGATACTGGTGAAAAACAATAGAGTCAGAACCAGCTGTGTTGTCATGGAAACACTCACTGGTTCACCTGGGAGACCCCTGGGTCCAACGTCTCCGTCGTCTCCCTGGAAACACACACACAGGCACAACATGTAAAGGACGTTGAGATAGAAGACGGTCAGAAAGAGAAACTGGATGTTTGAATGGAGCCTGGAATCATTTCAAATTCTTTTTTTTATGGCCAGAACTTCTTACCCTCTCTCCGTCCTCTCCAGTAGGTCCTGGGGGTCCCAATGGTCCTGTGTCACCCTGGGGAGATGAAGGAGAGAAGTGAGGGACTAGCATGAAGGGAATATTCTCAAACCCTAGATCGCCAAAATCAATATTCTCGAGTGAAAATATTCTATAAATATTCAAGAACTATCAATATTCACTATCAATATAATTTTAATATATTATTATTATCATTATTAAAGAACTATCAATATTCTAGAAGTTGAGTATATTATTGTAATTTAACAATATAAAATATTATATATTAATATAATAATATTAAAAAACTATCCATATTCTAGATGTAGGATATTCAGTAAATTGATAAATGCTTTAAGACTAGCAATATTCTGTAACTAAAATATTCCATTAATTTCCAAGAACTAGATTTTAGAGCTAGAATATCAGTAAATATCCAACAACTATCAATCTGCTAGAACTAAAACATTCTGTAAATATTCAAGAACTGTGCAATTCAAAATCAAATTCACGGGCACGAACTGAATACAAAGGTGTGTTGCCAAAGCATATTGTGATATCACATTAAAAACAAACAAACAAATAAATAAATGCAATGTTAAAATACATTACAACAGATTCATTACAATTCGTTAAATACATTAAAAACATTTACAATGCTACAATACCGACCGACACTACTGAGGCAGAAGTTACACAAACTCATCAGATGCAAAAGGTACTTACTAAAAACATTCATATGCACTATGTTCAGTAAATACAATATTATCAACATTCTAGAACTAAAACCTTCCATAAATCCTTTTTTCATTACTATTTATCAGGATTTTGTTGACTGTTATTGTTGTCTCTCAATGTCACACTGTCTCTTGTCCCTGTACCATTCTATATGTGGCAGCATGCACTCATCTTGCTGTGATTCAGATTGTGATAGTTTTGCTTTTGGCTCACCCTGTGTCCTTTGTCACCAGGCAAACCAGGCAGACCATCAAACCCACGGTCACCCTGAGAGAGACAGGGAGGTGGATACATGACTTCATTACAGAGGGAAAACATGACAGAAGAGATGTTGATTCATTATTACTTTATCTGAGCTTTTGATTTGCAGCTAGAAGTGGTTTTGGGACATCACAGAAAGCCCTCACAAAGAAAAATGTGCGTGATGCTGCCAAAGACCTTGTTCCCACGATAGTCACTCGGAACTTGTGTCACAGTCGGGGTGGGAAACTCGAGAACAGCCCAGCTATGTCCTACTGCCAAGCTGCACCTCATAATAAGAGTAGGGGCCACAAGCCGAAACACGTTGGTCTAACAATAAAGTTGTTCTATCTACTACAAGTGTTGTTGGAGTTTTGACCTCTTTTAAGCTGCACTTCATACAAACATCATTTCACAGATTCCCTACTGAAAAACATACAGAGGGATACAGATTTAGATATTTGACCCACTATAGCTAGCCTACTAGCCTACCCTACTAAAGTCAAGTGGTTGTTGTCGTTCTCAAGATTGCTAGCTAATTTGATAACTGCTAGGCCTCTCTGAAGTCCTCACTTGTGGGTCGAAGTAATGCTAGTTTTATAGACTGTATATGTCAATCTTCCGGGTAGTTTCCCACTACGAGTATTCAAAATGGCCACAGTGGGAATAAGGTCAATTACAGGCAAAGAATGAAATAAACCTATTAAGATATGATGAGGCAGGCAGTGACTGCGGCGACTGAGTGATGATAAGCCTATATGTAGAGATTTTGATGATGTTAATAAAGGGTTTGGAGAGGTTACCTTGGATCCAGACTCTCCTGGCATTCCCCTGGCACCATCAGCTCCAGCACGACCCTGTCAGACAAGCAGGGGGAACAGGTTTTACAAAGCCACGTTCAATTATTTTACCATGCTACATGAGATACAAATGTACGTCCCACTTATGTAAGTCCCACTTATTACAGCACATGCTTGCTGCACTCCTGCTCCATAACCAAGAGGACTCGCACCACTTATGCAGAGATGCAGCGTGCGGGGGCAGACTTCCTAAATGGCTACCGCTATACTTTCTAAGGTATAGAATATTTGAACAGACTGACTGTTGACTGTATAGGAGCTGAAACTGTCAGGTGACCGAGTTATGACCAACTGGAAGCTCTGAATGTATTTCCTGCACTCTAGTTTGCACCAACAGCCGCGGAGCCACTTTGAGACACATCACTTACTTCAGTACATCTCCTACACTCTGGGTTAGTAAAACAACACACGACTGTAAAGAAAACAAACATCATAAACAAGGCACCTCGATTGTTTCAGTTACTCACCCTTCTTCCCGATTTGCCTGGAGGTCCCATCAAACCCTGGGGTCCCCTAGGGCCCTGAGAAATGAATTAGATGTCTGTGATAAATGCCTGTCAAGATGTGAGCCACTTATACTGTAAGTTAAATTATACCATCATACTATACTGTGAAATGGGGCCGCCATAACGTTGGAACCACATTAATTATGGTGGATCTAGCTGTGTGTGGATATGTGGAAGTGTGTTTGTGTTGTATATAAGCATGCTTGTATGTGTAAATGACTGTATTTGTGTGTGCGTATATATGATTGTGTGTGTGTGTATACACACGTGTGATCCCTCTAATGTGAGGTCAGATCCAGCATGAGACCCAGGTGGCTCACAGGTGAGGTGTGGTGGGTGTGTTTACCTGAGGGCCGGGGTCTCCACTCTCTCCCTTCAGTCCAGAACTTCCTGGAGTTCCCTGAAACAGACACAACAGGCATCAGCAAAACAACCTGGAAAATTCTTCTTACAGTACTAAAAAAATAGTAAGAAATCAAGGCATCCACAGCAAAAGATACAGGTGAGTGTCCAGGTGATCAGAGCTTTAGGTAGGAATAGTTTAGCCAGGTTATGTTATGAGAGTCAAGTTGCTGGCGCTTCTCTAGATCTACGATGCTTTGGTCAAAAATATGTAACAATATCCTCCATAATCTTGGACATTCTGGCAGCCAGGTGGCACAAAATCACTGCAAAAAATGCAAATTTAAAAAGGTATCTTAAAGTCTTAAAATTCTATGTGTAGATTCATTTCAGTCATCCATCTGTTTTGGACAGCTTAAAATTCTATATTTTCTTAGGTCAAGAAAATATTTTTTATTGTTTTAATCCTATTCACACTCTTGAAACAAGCTGAATTGCATTAAAATATGTAAAATTATCACAACCGCTGGAAGATTATTCTCATTTATTACAAGGAAAATAAGATTTAAAGACTCATTATGAGATGAAAATTGGATATACAGTATTTTGTAGTGTAGAATCAGCTGGACTGTGAAGTTGACAGTTAGCAGTGACAACAACAAATACTTTATGCACAGGTGAGTGTCTGGGTAACAGGCAACCTACCAGGGGTCCGGGGCGTCCGGTGAATCCCATTGGTCCAGGAGGTCCTTTCAGAGCCATCTAGAGACAACAAGACGTCAAGATGAATGATGATGAATGCATGAGGCTGCTTGTAAAGCTGGTGATGTAGAAGTAAAGTAAATTCTCCTGCTGCTGTTATGAGTCTCTCTGGATAAGAATGTCAGCTAAATGCCTAAACTGAACATGTAAATTATGTTGTTAGAGAAAGAAAGTTCCTGTGGCTAGCTTTCCTCTGCTCCACTTGTGTACAGCTGTGTACTTGCACTACCTTTAGAAGGCTACGATGAGCCACTTGTGGTTTAATTCTTTTAATGTACAGTATGTTATGTAGTGTATTATAAATTATTATGTTGTGTCAAAAGCACAGGAACTGAACATCTCAACTCTATGGCAATGTGAAATAACAGTGATGACTCACCCTGGCCTGAGACAAGATGGCCGCTGCCTGGGCTTCCTGTGCAGAGACAACAGGACCCTTATCTCCTCCACTCTGGCCAAAACGGAACTGAAACAAGAGAAGGAAGGAAGGAGACACAACTCAACAGAATGAAGATGCTGAGGCTTTTGCAGAGAGATGCATGGAAGAATAAAGAGATCCTGTGCAGTTAAATAAGTAGGCCATGGCACTAACACTGCCTTTTAAGGCTAATTCTGACAGCTAGGTTTCAGAGCGATGATGGATAGCACAGTAAGGTCTAATAGTAACTCACAGGCAGCATGACGGAGGTTCCAGGGGGTCCAGGGACTCCATCAGCTCCAGGGAGACCAGCCTTACCAGGAATGCCCTGCAGGATAGAGAGATGGAGGGGTGAGATGGCAGGTTCAGGACAAGACTGGGAATGAACTGCACTTGTTCTTGCACAGTGTGCGTTTGAAATGACTGATATTGACCTAGAATCGCCCTGTAGTCAGAGGAGATTCAGCACCAATGGCTCTGAAAACCTGCCATTTATTAGTCAAGGTGAAAGACTCACCCTCTCACCAGGATCACCAACGGAGCCAGGAGGTCCAGAAGGGCCGGAGGGGCCACTGGGACCCTGAAAGAGAGAGAGGTTGCAGAGTAAAATCACATTCAAAGCGATACGAGTAGTGTCCTGTCTAGAGAGTGTTATTGCTCCACATGCTCCCTGATATTAATAACACAGAGGCTACACTCCTCTCATAGATGTAATCCATAGCTCTCAGAAGGAAAGCCAACAAAGAAGGGCATGGAAGTGTGAACATGACACACTAAAGTAAAACAATCTTTAGATAATCTACTTACAGCAGGTCCCTCAGGTCCTGGGGGTCCTTCAATCAGCATACCCTGGAAAAGACAGAACACAGTAAAAAAGACAATAGAAGAGGAGGAAACATGATCAATGGAACTTAAAAGCGGTACGGTATCACTGATGAATCTTTTATTCAAGTCTTTACACTGCAAAAATATACACCTTAACAAGTCATTTAGATTATCTAAAGATTATCTGTCTTAAACTCTTTTTCTTAAAATAATGGAAACATGTAATTTGTTTCCAATGCGCCTCAACTTGTACAAAGAATTTTCTGGAATCGAGTTACATATCTTGATGCCACTGGAGTGATCCGTATTTTTTCAACATATTGTCACTTGATTCAAACAGCTGCAACTGCATTTGAAATACAATTAACTCATTTCACCCTGTTGGCATTGGATTTATGACTTGTTTTACAGAAAACAGGACTAACTAACAAGACCCAACACCATACTTACGGACATGTTAAGAGTTTAGCAGAATGAAGATCCATTTACAGTAGCTACTGTACGGCATTTCTTATAGAGATTCCAATGGATGTGTAGACCAACTAAAAAAACTGCAAGTCAGTTGATCAACTAATGCTTTCCCTTCTGCCATTGAGCAACTGCTCATGTAAAGCTGCTCAGTGGTGAACAGCAGAACTGGCAGCTCTTTAGTGTGAATGTGCGTACCTGTGTGACTATACAGGTATGCTTAGTCAACCTTCACTTGACAAATAATTGTTAAAAGAAACTCAGAAAGTAACTCACAGGCTCCAGGACAGCTGGTTCTCCCTTCTCTCCTTTCTGGGCTCTGATGGCGGCCTGAGGAAAACACACATGTAGCCAACAACACAGCGCAGTCAGTACAGAGGCACTCACACACACTCACACAGCTCACATGACAGCACAGACAGTGGATTATATTATGGATGCATTTGGACAACAGGGAGATACACATTTAACAAAAGATACCCATATCAGTATACCACTTAAAATAGATGATAAATGCATTTCTCCATTCCATGAAGAACTAATATTCAAAAGCGTGAATTAAAAACAAACTTAAAACCTGTTTTGCCTGTGATATAGGCATAAGCATTCATCCAAAAACCGACGACGATTCCTTGGTTCTCTTAACTGTTTGTCCATTAGCCTACTTCTAGACATTTTTGCACTGATATAGAGAACCGTCTGGGCTTAGCAGGTCTAAACGAATTCATACACAAAGGTAAATGGCATTCAAAACAAATGAAGTTAATTCCTGGTCATTTGCTGCACGTTTAAATGCCTCTTTGTGTATGCACTAGTCCTGGAGTAGCTGATTATACACAGTATAGAATAAATCCCATTTCAACCACTGATGCAAAGACCAGATCTTGGTCATTAAAGCATTTGAAATGCATTCAAATACATTTTCTCTGTGATTGATTGACCTTGCCTGGCATATAATGAAATCTACTTACAGTAGACGTTATTCCCACAGCAGCCATTTTGAACCACACGCGGGGTGGGAAACTAACCAGAGGAGCAAGTACAGTCCAGCTATGTCCTACTGTTGTGTACCAAGATGCTCATCATACAAACACTGGGAATCCGACAATCATTTATCATTTCACAGATTCCCCACTGAAAAACAATGTTGAAAAACAATGGATCTCAAGAATCCAGAGGGATATAGCTTCACATTTTATGGTAAGATATTTGGCCCAGTACCAGAATCAGGCCTAGGTAGCTAGCTAGTAGATAACTAGCTAGTAAGTTAACTTATCTCATAAATTAAAGTCGTTGCAGATGCTGTTCCTGAGATTGCTAACTAATTTTATAACTGTTCAGTATCTGGATCACTTATGTGTTAAAGTAACACTAGTTTTATATGCCAGTGTTCCAGGTAGTTTCCCACCCTGAGTGTTCAAAATGGCCGCCGTGGACATAACGTCAATAAGCCCTAGAAATGGAAAAAAAAAAGAAAACAAATAGTTTGCAACAGCAAAAAGACAAATAAATGTCTTCCATGTGGCCAGAGAGAGAAGGCAACCTCAAACAAATCATTTGAGAGGACATCAAATTCAATTCGACAAAGACCACAGATTCACAGTCGGTTGAAATGAAGAGATTTGGGATTTTTTTTTTTTTTTGCCTCTGAAGCAAAACAACTTACGCCTCCCTCATCTGTCACGGCGGACAGGGCGGGGCCCATGTTGCCATCGGCCTCCCCATTCTCCAGCATGGGCTCGTTGTAGTCCCTATAGGAATAGTCGTATTCCTTCAGGCCCACGTCGCCTGTCACATACTCCTCAGTGAAGGCCTCCTCGCCCTCACCGCCTGCCTTGGTGGCATCTACCTCCTCTCCCACCACCGTCTGCTCCACCTGGGGTTGGGTTGGGTTTATCATAGCCACGACGGGATAGACGGAGGGAGAGGACAGGATGGAGCGAGCAGAGGAAAAGAGAGATGCAAGAGAGAGGAAGAACAGAGAAAAGGAGGAGAGAGATTTTGATAGCGAAGAGAAAGGTGTTTCATGATGAGGAAAAGTTGGTAAAGGAAAGTGAAAGAATGAAATGAGAGGGGGAGTAGAAGAGAAGAGCATATATAGAAAGAAGTGAGAGTCTTACCTTTTGCAAATACACAGAGTGACACAGGGATACAAAGCAAAACGACATCTGACGGACCATGGGGAACTGAACCAATCCTTCAGGCACTGTAACGTCAGGCCGACTTTCCCAGGTGAACTATTGATATCAGATTTGTTGTACTACCTTAAATCTTACGTTAATCATCTATCATTGTGCTCATGATAGTGTGCGTTTCCACCAAAGCTTATACATCCACACCAGCTTGTGTGTTAGGATCTGTAACCGATGGAGCTCTACAAATGTGCCTTAAATATATTTTCTGAAATAATATAAGTAGGTTAAAAAAAAATGTACAACAAAGAAACAACCCTTAAAAAGTCCTCAAACACACAAGACTGATATGAAACACGTTGCTTTGTGAAAACAAGCTGCTGCTATGTGCTATGCTATGCAAAGCTATTACAACTATGTTATTTCTCTAGTTTACTTACCACGGATGTTTTAAAAACACAAATATGAATCCAGTGGAATTATGTTGGAATGTCTTCTCATATATAAAAAAAAGCAATAACTTCACAAACAAAAACAAATGTGGAATAATTCTGGAGCAATAGTATGTCAGCTATCAATATTTGTCATATATTATAATATACCATATTACACTGACACATTCTTTTCCAAAGCATCAACATTGTAAAACATAAAAAAAGTCATCAAAGTCAGCGAATACAGACAGAATGATGGTAATGGTGATGATATGCATTATCACCAAAACAGGTGAACTGTGAGAAACAGATCAGAACTGTGCTGGTCACATATTCTGTCAGTTAAACGAGGCTGTAAAACAAGCCACAACCTCTAATGTGCCCTCTCAGAATTCAGTTAGATTAGCTGTCAAACAAGAATGCATTATATTCATCCCCCTTTGTTGCTCTGGTTAAAACTGTATATCAAATATTCCTATGCTACTCCCCTTTTCACAAGATCTTTTTGCTCTTATTTCAAGATCGCAAACGGATCAACTGAGGATCTCGACATGAGAACAAAACAGGAATCTTGTTGTTAGGGCAAAAAGGACAGCCACATAAAAATGTTTGATGATACAAGCGGATGAATGTGGTGCATTCTTGTTTGAAAGAGGTCGTCTATTATGTCTTGTCTCATGGCACCGGTGCCAACAAAACTGTTAAGTGTGGTTAGAAGAGTGTTAAAGGAAGATGATGGTATAACTACTTGGTTAAACTACAAGGACCGGGCTCACCACCACACAGAAATTACATCGTCCTCTTCCTTTTGAGATGAACGTCTCTTGTGTTGAGATGTTTTTTATAGTCCTCGTGGTTTCTTTCACTCTCACCTGAACATTTTTTTCACTTCTGCGTTCTCATGTTTCACTGTGCTTTATCATTTCAATTATATTCTTTTAATCTAAACTAAATAAACGAAGTAAACTAAAATAAGCTATCTAGTCTAGACATTCTGGTTTCTAACAAGGTTTATCAATCCACAAACTTCTGAGGCACTGTGGTGAATACTGTTGAGGTTTATGGAAGAGATCTCTAATCTGTTATTGAATGTACATATAGGTATGCATGATCTGTTCTGACTGTCTGTGCATCATGTCTCCTCCCGGATCTGTGTCGCTCATCAGTATGTATTTCATTTTTTACCTGGACATTGGTCGCTTCTTGTCCAATCACCTCACCCTCTGGCTGTGGGACCGTCTCCTCATAATAATATTCCGTCTCTGTAGGGGTGTGGCCAGCCTCGGCATATTCAGTATCTACATCCTGATTGGTCAAGTTGACAGGAAGTGGTGGGGAGCAGGGAGGAAGTAAGCAGATTTGATTGGAAGAGCGCGGTTAGTTCAAAGTCTGCTGTATGAGATGATGAGTTAAAAGAATAGGATGGAACACATCTTAAAATAGTGGTTGCCAGAGGCAAAGGAATGTTACTGGCAACTCACATTTTCAAAGTTATGAAGATTCACGTTAGAAAGAAATTTCAGGGAGTTTCAGCATCTCGATGACTATAAATCGTGCCATGTGCAGGATTTAGGGAGTCATCAGTACTGCTTTGCTGAGATTTCTTTTGTTGTATTGTTGAACATTTTTTCTTTTAAAGCCCACAATGCCATGATAGATTCAAGAATGGGTGAAGTCCGCTCTTATCGGTGTCAGACGAAGATCTGAAAGCCTCTGAGTCTCTATCCATCCCTTGAGATGAAAACATCACGACTTGATGCTTCGGGATGTCTAGTTTCACCCAAGACCAGAAACAGAGCGACAACCCCAATCAACAGCCTCACAGAACAGAGTTCAATTAATGAAGTTATATGTAAGTAATAAAGTAATACTCAAAACAACCTATGTTTTATCCAGAGCACCTTTATCATCTTCACTACCATCAATGTTCATCTTTATCTTGAACTGAGTCAACTCCATAGTACTCAATCGTGCATGCTCAATGTAATTGAACCTCCAATCTAAGCAAACTAAAAGCCTGCTTAGTAGTTTCTGTGAGGCTGCTTCATTCATATTTGATACAAAATATGACCAGAGACAGGGAGACAAGTGTCAGAGAGAGAACACAGGTACTTGAGAGAAAAGAGAGAGAATGACAGAGTGATAGAGAAGTTGTGTTGTGTTGCATGTTTGTAGAGTGTGATGGTGTTTTCTCAGGTTTAGTTTCTGTGTCATAGCAGTCCATGCTCATTCACGTGACTTGTTCATTTCCCAACTAGAAAGAGACGGCAGGCCTGGAGTGTATTCAGGTCCGGAGACCCAGTTTCAGCAGCTTGAAGTGGGGAGTATGAAGTGAAGTAAAGAGTAATCAGACTGCACAATTAGCCATGCTTCAATGTGACAGTCTGCATCCCGCTGTATCATATCATATAGAGAGGTAGTGGTGATCGTGAAGATCATATGATATATAAACGGAGGAGAGGGGCCCAGGTTGGTATGAGCCAACTTCCATTCTGAGAAACCAGGTAGTCCACCATCAAGGATTTACCTCAAAATTTGTCTAACAATAACAATCGATTAATTCAAATTCATCTATTTATTAGTCTTCATGTTTTTAATTCTAATAGATAATTACTATGACAAAAGTTGTACTCCGTTATATTTAGTGGTCATTCCTCAAAGGACTCCCCAAATGATTTTCCCAAACTTTGTTGTAGACCCTGGATGGGGAAGGACCTGGTAACCAGATGAGAGAGGTGGGACACACAGCTCTGGACATTTCGACCCAACCACGGGCCTTCCTGTTGTACCTGTTGATAGCCGTTGCCGATTTTCTTCGCTGGGACTGCAGCGCCACTCAGCGCAGTCTTGCCAAAGGGTGGGAAAGGTTTGTGCTGTGATTTGACGTTACTGTCCAACACCACCTTGGATTTTGTGGGTTTGGGGGGAACTGGCTGGACGGGGGTGGGCGTGGGAGGCTCTTTCTTCGGGATGGAAACCTTTTGGACCACACTATTCACTTTTTCTACTTTGTTCACTGTCGATTTGACCAGAGGGACTTTGGTGACCACAGTTTTAACTTTGGTGACCTCTTTGACTTCGGCCTTGACTTGAGTCTTTGCTGCTGGAGCTGAGGTGGCCGCAGCTTTTAGCACTTTTGTAGGTTCAGGTGCTTTTGTGGGTTTAGGTGCCTTGGTAGCTTCTACTTTGGCAGCCGATTTAGCTGCACTGACCACAGTCTTTTCTGTCTTTTCTACTTTAACAACAACTGTCTTCGCTTTAGTAGTGGTTTCAGTTTTTGCCAGTTTTACAGCACCATTCCCATTAGCTTTCTTATCTACCACCGTGACGGCTTTTCCGTTAGCCTTAGCCTCACCATTGACCTTATTCTCTGCTTTGCCATTGACTTTCACTTTAACCTCAACGGCAGATTTGCCATTAGCACTGGCTTTAGCTTCTCCATTGACTTTCTTCTCTGCTGAAGCTTTGCCATTGCCGTTACCGTTTGCCTTAGCCACAACGACGGCTTTGCCATTGACCTTCTTTTCTGCTGAGGTTTTTCCATTGCCATTACCATTGGCTTTCTTCTCAGCTACAGCCTTGCCATTGCCGTTTCCATTCACTTTGGCCTGAGCTGTAGGCTTGGCCTCAGCTTTGCCATTACCATTGGCTTTTGCTACAGCTGCTTTTCCATTGCCGTTGCCGTTGGCTTTAGCTGCACCATTCGCTTTCTTCTCAGCAGCTGGTTTACCATTGCCATTCTTAGTTGGGGCAGGTGTGGGCTTGGACTTAGCTGCGGCAGTAGGTTTGATCTTAGACAGGAGGACCTCTACTGCAGTGGGCTTTGCTTTGGATGGTTTGGCTGTGGAAGACTTGGGAGCTTTGGTGGGCATAGCCGGCTTGACTACAAGTTTGTATGGTGCAGTCTTGGCCGGCTTAGCTGGAGTGGATTTGGCTTTGACAGGGGCGGGTTTAGTGGGGACTGGTTTTCCATTGACAGCCTTCTTCTATTTTCCGTGTTTATTGGTTGGTTGAGATGTTGTAAGTGTGTGAAGGTGCATATTGACATAGACAGGGAGAGAGAATGGAGGACGACAGAGATATATGGAGGGGTTGGGAGGGGATGAAAAGCACAAACAAGGGATGGACAGGAGAGAGAAAGACAAGGGTGGATGTTTTGAGACACAATGACATAAAGATGGCTAAGGCTTGGATGATTTACTGAGACTGTTCAGGCATTACTGGATACAGCAGAGTTTAAATGGAAGTTTTAAAATAGTGAACAAAAATACAAGTAAAAAGTATCGATATGCAAAAATAAATTGCAAAAAAGCAAATCCAGAATGCTACATTAGGCCTTTGAGACAATTCAATTATTTGCCTAAAATTGAATCCAACTGATTTATAATGATTTTAGCTGATCTCTCCAGTAATGCCATTCTCCATATTAAATGACAAAGCAGCATCTTTGTGCTAATAAGAACTGGAGCCTGTGGTTTGGCAGAGGCACTGAGGGTGTGATTGGTCAGGTAAAGCTGGTGCTGAACACACACATACTGTACGCACACACGAACGCACACACACACACACACACACACACATTTTACGATTGCACTGAGCGGTCCAACTGCAAGAGAGAGAAAGTTGCTGCATATAGGCCATACGAAAGCAGAAGCATGGATGTCAGGCTGGCATGCAAGGGCATGTTAGGCTCAGTCAGGTAAAACCACAAGTCACTACGGCACATGATTAATTCCCACTACACATGCTGCTATAATAAAAATACATGCAAATTAACAGAAAAAGTAACAGAAAAAGACAAACTTTTCTCCAGAATAACAGTGAATTACAAACAGAGACTGATAAACAGGCCTTCAAACTGAATGCAGACTCCTAGAATACGCAGTGTAGAATACAGGACAGACCTAGAACAGATAGACTCTGGCATACATGTATTTTATGTATGTCATACAAAGGTCAGACGTACAACCATGAATGCATGAACCAAGAAAAAGACATGTGCAATGATATTCCCATGTTGATCAAAGAATAGGTAAAAACAAATGGGTAACACAAACAGTAGGTGCATGCGGTGACATCCTCCAAGACATTCAAGAAATCATGCAAGTAACAAGACAATACAGACACATGCCCTGGTCGAATAGCATTGCAAACTTTTTTTAATCTTTTGATTTAGTCTACTTAGGTGCCACGTGCATGGGGTTTATCACATAAGACAATACGATGCGTGCCAGGAAAATTGGACAATCATAGCAAAGTATTTGAAAGTCACTTTAATAAAACTTTACTGTGATTATCAACTTACGATCTGAATTATCATGCTGTGGCAAACCCCAGCCATCTGGTACTCCATGCAGATTAAAACAAAACCTAGTTGCAAAGACTATTTGACCCAGGTCGGATAAAGACACAGCTGCTGTGGCACACTCAGTGTTTCCTATGTTAACTTGTCCTTGCATGTCTTCAGTTTGTCATCAGAGACAAACACCCAATCACATTCAAATCCATACATTTTTCATAAACATTAGTGTAGTAATGATGATGTCAGCAGCCACAGAGATTATAACCAAAGAGGGATATAGTATGGCATTTCATCCCCCTTTCATCCGTCTTACTTGTTAAAGTCAGGTAATAGAGAGCTTTGGGGTGACTGAACACACCCTCTGGCAGCCATATTGGAGGTCCTCAGCTTCTGGGTACCAGTGGCTATGAACAGCTGATTGCATTTCTAAATATAGTCTACAACTTGGCCATCTCAACAGAATTCAACTGACATGGTTAATTTCTGTGTTGTTTTCGACTGTGAACTGACCATTTCCCCACCAATACATCTGATTAATTTCAACTTGTTAGCTAGCTAACTGTTCAGCTAACCGGACTCTTTAGGTAGCTAACAGTTTGTTCTGGTTAACTGAGCGGACTCTTCTCATGCTACAACTCACCGGTGTGTTTTGGAGTAGAGACTATGGCTAAAGCCAAGACCTTTGGAAACAAATTGACCTTATCAGACTATTCCCGTTTACTTATAGCATTACTGAATGGACCTACACCTCGATGCCACAACAATCTTTTTACAGATATCTTTCTTGTTCTAGTCCCGTTGTTACATATTTAGACATTATTTGCACACAGCTAGATCGGAAGAGCGT
>OMOV01114883.1:7574-22615 GCA_900312565.1 Beryx splendens
ACGACGCTCTTCCGATCTCAAATCACATATTAATAAATAATTAATAATCCTAATCAGCAATTGAGTAATACAGGCGCATTGCATCACTATTATCAGCTTACAACATACCAGCCTTTTTTCAAATACAGTCAAGAGATTAAGGTCTGTAAAAAGTACAGAATTCTGAAATGGAAAATGGTTAGGAACCCTAGTCGATGATGATGATGATTAAGATGATGATGATGATGATGATGATGATGATGATGATGATGTGTGTGTGTGTTCTCCAGGTGACCAGACACCTACTGAAGCTGTTTGACAACATAGCAGACCTTCGCTTCAAGGACTCGGACAGAGGTGGAGATGGGGAGGAGGACGGGGTGGCACTTGCCATAGGGATGTACAGCCGAGAGGAGGAGTACGTTACATTCTCTGAGCCGTGTGTCTGTGAGGGACAGGTACAAAAAAGAAAAATATTTATTTTTGTGCACGTGAAAATGCATCTACACTTGTTCCAATATCCATCGGGATTCTAAATGCTAAGTTACACCTATACTTTTATGTGTATGAAGCTGGTCAAAGTGTGTACATGTGGTGATTTTCATGCTTTTTCATAATAAGTTGTAGCATGGAATCCTAGAAAAAAAGTATCCTTGGGTACAAATAAGTTTCTTCTCTGTGTATCTCCCTTCAGGCAGAGTGTTGGCTGAGTGCCTTGGAGAGCACCATGCGCTGTACGGTACAGAAGGAGATCCAGGAGGCCGTCGCTGCCTACGAAGACAAACCGCGAGACCAGTGGCTCTTTGACTACCCTGCACAGGTCTGTTTGTGTTTCTTCTGTATAATTATTACAACAACATTATAGCACCCCTATATGCACAACAAATTACAGTCTGTTTTCCATGCCTAGGTGGGTCTGACTGGTAGCCAGGTATGGTGGGCCACAGATGTGGGCATTGCCTTTGAGAGGGTGGAGGAGGGATTCGAGACTGCTTTGAAAGACTACAACAGGAAACAGGTACTGCAAACACACAGAAGTAAGGGTTGTTACAATATATACCTTTTATCTGTTTGTCTTTTATCATCTTTTTATCATCTTTTATCTTTTTATCTTCATTTTATTTTATTTGAACCTTACTGTTTATTTTGGTTTTCATTTTACCCCACTATTACTTTAATGTTGCTCTTTTCCACCTCTGTCCTCCTATCTGAATTTCATCCCTGTTTATTATCGTTTCATTCCTTTTTAAATTCAAATTCTGAGTGTTCTGTTTTTATTTTATCTGTCAAAGCACTTTGTAAACTCTGTTTTTAAAGGTGCTATATAAATAAAGTTATTATTATATGTATAACGAGTTAGTGATTATGTTATGGTTGATTTTCCAGAAGAAAACAGGCATGGCATTCGTTTCTTTAAAAGTCATCTTCAAAAACAAGGACAATTTGTCAGTGATGATTATGTGATGTTTAATGTTCACAGATTATTATGATTTTGGTTTCTGCTTTTGTAGATCACTCAGCTGAACTCGCTGATCCACATGCTGCTTGGGGAGTTAACTCCTGGAGACAGACAGAAGATCATGACTGTCTGCACCATAGATGTCCATGCTCGAGACGTAGTCGCCAAACTCATAGCTCAGAAGGTAGTAGCTAGACATGACTTTGATGTTTGTGGGTCAGCCATAATTCAAACATGTAAGAGAAGATGACGTCTCTGTTGGCGTGTGTGTGTGTGTGGGGGTGTGTGTGTGTGTGTGTGTGTGTCTCCTAGGTGACAACAGGCCAGGCATTTGCATGGCTGTCCCAGTTACGCCACCGTTGGGATGACGAAACCGGACACTGTTACATCAATATCTGTGACGCCCAGTTCCAGTTCAGCTATGAATACTTGGGGAACACCAACAGACTGGTCATCACCCCTCTCACTGACAGGTACACACACACATGTACACTGAGCTCAGGTCGAAAGTAGTCAGCTCCCAGATAAATGTCTGTAATTGTGAGTGTAAAGCAGGAAACTCATGTGTTTTGTCCCCTGGTTGATCACAAATCACATACACTTTGTACACTTTGGTATTCCACTACCACACTGTTTACAACTGCAGTTCTTTGCATCAAAATAATTGCCGTTGTTGGTTTCTTGGGTTTCTTTATATCTCAACGCTTCCTCTGTCAGGTGTTACATAACCCTTACCCAGTCCCTCCATCTGACTATGAGTGGCGCCCCCTCTGGCCCCGCTGGCACTGGCAAGACAGAGACTACCAAAGACCTGGGGCGCTCCCTAGGCATCATGGTCTATGTATTCAACTGCTCAGAACAGATGGACTACAAGGTAGAGTGGACTGTACAGAATTTACAGAGTATAATACCATTAATTTAATTCCCCTTCCTCTCCATCCTTCATTCATCATTCTGTGTGTGTGTCTCTCTCTCTTTTCCTCCTCCAGTCTATTGGTAACATCTATAAGGGTCTGGCTCAGACAGGAGTGTGGGGATGCTTTGATGAGTTCAACAGGATCTCAGTGGAAGTGCTGTCTGTGGTGGCTGTACAGGTCAAAACCATACAGGACGCCATACGCAACAAGAAACAGAGGTAGATGTGGAAATAGCAGGATAGGCATTATAAATGATCCATATATTAATTCACCCATTTGTCTGCCAATCTAGCCATTCATCCATTTATCTATGCGCACGTTCAACCATCTTGTATGCATGTATGTAGGTTCCATTTCCTGGGAGAGGAAATAGAGTTGAGGCCAACAGTGGGAATCTTCATCACTCTGAACCCAGGCTACGCCGGCCGGGCCGTGCTCCCTGAGAACCTCAAGGCTCTATTCAGGTCCGGTAAACGGGGAGAGAAAGAAAGAGAGATAGTGAGAGCAAGAGTGAGTTCATGGAGGTTAATAGCTGCCAAATTAACTGGTGTTCTTTCTAACTATTCAGGCCCTGCGCCATGGTGATCCCAGACTATGAGCTCATCTGTGAGATCATGTTGGTGGCAGAGGGGTTCATAGACGCTCGTCTGCTGGCACGCAAGTTCATCAGCCTCTACACTCTCTGTAAGGAGCTGCTGTCCAAACAGGTGCAGAAAACTATCTTCTATTTACCAAGACACAGGATTCATTGTAACGATCCCTTGTGCTATTTTACGGTAAGAGGAAGTGGGTGAGAGTAGGGTTAGTCAAGTTGGGGTCATCAAGTGGACACTTACACAGATTCTTGGTTGAATTAGGCCAACGACATCTTCAGAGGGATCAAAAGGAAGTCCTGGTGTGCCAGAAGATACACCACTCCTAACAATGATCAGAGCTATATTCAGCTGCTACACACACACAACACTCAGTTGAACCTACATTTAGTATCTAATAATGTGATGGAATAGAGATAAAGAGATATTCTGAGAGATAAATACTCTTAGAAAATGTATAATATATAATATGGTGCCTTATTGATTTCATGGCTAACATTAGTTCATGCCCTTTGTCTGTCAGGATCATTATGATTGGGGCTTGAGGGCCATCAAATCAGTTCTGGTGGTGGCTGGGTCTCTGAAGAGAGAGGACAGGAACACACCTGAGGAACAGGTAGTGATTTCTAACTGTTGACATTTGGTGGATGCTTTCATGTCATTTTATTTAGAATGTCTGCCTCAGTTGAAAACGGTCAACATGTTGATTTGTATGAGATGTAAAATCATCGAGACTAATCATCATGATTGATAACTGTGATCACAATATCTAGCAAAACTATTGAGATTATGATTTTAACCATTAACATGCAGTCCTCTACCTATTTGTACATATTTAGTATGGGAAGCCGCAGTGGGAATATAACCACTAATCCTGCCATGCTCTACCCAGCATTTAAAATTATGAATTTGTTAGTGTATATGAGTTAAGACGCCTACACTCTCCTTTTGTCCCCAGGTGCTGATGCGGGCTCTGAGGGACTTCAACCTGCCTAAGATAGTGACCAGTGACGTGCCTATATTCCTGGGGCTGATCAGCGACCTGTTCCCCCTGCTGGACGTGCCCAGGAAGAGAGACCCTAAGCTGGAGAACGCTGTGCGCCAGTCAGTCAGTGAGCTGCACCTGCAGCCTGAGGAAAACTTCATACTCAAGGTACGGAAGAAGAGTTGCCACGTGATAAAATCATGTTGAAATAAAATACTCTTATTCTGTGCCAGAGGACAGAGACACAGGACAGACTACATGTCTAGAAATATAACTATGGAATGTTTACAGTAATTTATACTGGTGAGTGATAGTTTTGAAATGATAGTTATGACTCACTAAGATGCACAGAACTTTAATCCTTTGGGAAGGAAAGTGAAGAGTTTTATATTAGTCTTGTGTTTTGTGAGAAAAAAATGAAAATTTGGAATTCATATCATTTATGTTTGCGGTAGTGCAGTATGATACTATGACATCCATGTTTGTGTGTCTATAGGTGACCCAGCTGGAGGAGCTGCTGGCTGTCAGACACTCAGTGTTTGTAGTTGGGGGACCAGGAACTGGGAAGAGCCAGGTACAAAATACATTTAAATAACTATCCTTAACACCATGTATTTGTCCATTTATATTGAAAGCCAGTTAATGAAAGAGTCACCGTGTCTAACCATTCCTCTCATCCTCCAATCATTTCTGTTCTGCATCAGCTTCTCAAGCTGCTTTAATCAGTTTAAAGTTTTATGATTTATCTAGTATTATGATTTATTAAAGCGCATAAGATGTGTCATAAGCTGTGTCTCAGCAATCTTGGGCTGACGCTGCCTGCAGCTGACAGACCAAACGTGCCTGCAGCTAAATTCAACAAAGCACTCAATTTCATGATTCTCTTACCTACAGAGAGGTGATAATGAGGGGCTTGATCTTGTGAAAACACACAGATGATGTCTGTGCTTAACAGAAATGTGATTTTTTCCCCCTCAGATCCTGAAGACCCTCCATAGAACCTACACAAACATGAAGATGAAGCCGGTGTGGAATGATATCAACCCCAAAGCTGTGACCACAGACGAGTTGTTTGGATACCTGCACCCTGCTACCAGAGAGTGGAAGGATGGTGAGGGGAATTGTTAGCGGAGGATTATACAAAGAATTCAGTCAGCAATGAATGACGATCAAAGCGACCAGTGTTTCTGGTAGCAGTCAGGGGCAGGTTCTGATTTTGGTGCTGGCTCCCTGGCCTCTAACCAGTATCAGTTAAATTACAGTACCTGTGTTTTCATCTCTTGCTGCCTCAGGTCTGTTCTCCTCTACCATGAGAGAGCTGACCTCGGTGAGCCATGACGGGCCCAAGTGGATTGTTCTGGACGGAGACATCGACCCTATGTGGATCGAGTCACTCAACACGGTCATGGATGACAATAAGGTCTGGAGCAGATCTATGTTCTGCTCTGATCTTTGTTTCTCTTTAACTTTACCTATATCACTTTTTCCTTTCTCATACATTCATGATGGCTTTACATTTTGCCTATTCTGTTATCATATCCATATACCATATCTGTTACCAGTGTATTTTCAATACAGTATCTACGCTAAGTCTCCCCCTCTTCCTTTCTCTAGCCTTCAGTCTGTACTCTGTTTATCATTATTCTCCTTTCCTTCCCTTGCCGCGTTTTGTCCTTCAGTTTGGGTTTGAACCAGGCCTGAAAATTTCAGCCTCAACCCAACCAAACCACAAAAAATTAACCTCCAAACCCAAACCAAGCTCTGGGTTTATACATTTTAGTTAGCCTCAACCCAGAACCAAAACATGACCCACCCCCAAACACATTAGTGAGAAATTCAGCCCATGTTTGAGATCCGATCAGGCCCCCTTGGGTTTCAAGAATAAATGTCAAGCTCTTGCTCCTTGTTCTCTGTCCAGGTATTGACTCTAGCCAGTAATGAGAGGATCAGTCTGTCCTCATCCATGCGTTTACTCTTTGAGATCTCACACCTGAAGGCTGCTACTCCTGCTACTGTGTCCCGGGCAGGAATACTCTATGTCAACCCACAGGACCTCGGCTGGGGCTCGTAAGACACACGCACTCACACACACACACACACGCACACACACAAACACATACAAAGTTTGGGATTTTGAATTTACATTAATCAATTTATGTCTTGATTGGCACCCCTCCTCTCAGTTATGTGACAAGCTGGATTGACACCCGGCACGCCCAATCAGAGCGAGCCAACCTCACCATTCTGTTTGACAAGTATGTGCCCTACTGCCTGGAGCAGGTCCGCTGCAACCTGAAAACCATCACTCCTATACCAGAGAACAGCATGGTGCAGGTGACGACACACACATACTGCTTGCTTTGTCTGTCACCTATAGGATAAATTGTCTTTTGGATTTGTCTTGGATATGCACATTAAGCATTTCAATGAGATATCTAAAACAGATCTGAAAATGAGATTTGATGTCTACCCTGACAAAATAATAAGTGGCATGAAAGTGAAATTACAGAATATGACTAAAGATAAAAGGTGTGGAAAGAGATTAGTGCCAGCAGAGATTGGATTTGAATTGCAATGATGCACAATATGGAAATCATCTATGTGCCCTTTGGAACAAAGTCATCCACATACATTTTACATTATCAGTTACGTTAGTTATAAATTATCTATCAGCATTTTTCAAATTCATTGCTTTATCAGATTTTCTGTCTTCTCCATGATATTCAACTGGACACTCTTACTTCTGTGTGTTATCCAATCAGACTGTGTTCCTGTGTATTATCCAATAAGACACTATTACTGTGTGCTGTCCAATCAGACGCTGTGCTCCTTGTTGGACTGCCTGCTGACAGAGGAGAACACTCCAGCTGACTCTCCCAGAGAACTCTATGAGATCTACTTTGTCTTTGCCTGCGTCTGGGCCTTCGGAGGGGCTCTCTTCCAGGATCATGTGAGTGCAGTGTCTGTGTCTGTGTGAATGTGTGCTAGAAGAGCTACCTCCTTTGCAGTAGTATTATTTTGCATTCCAGATAATCAGATAATCCATTTTATTAACACATGTTATGATATTGTGTTTCTCCCTGCCCCAGTTGATTGACTACCGGGCGGAGTTCAGCCGCTGGTGGTCTAAGGAGATGAGAGCAGTGAAGTTTCCTTCGCAGGGCACCGTCTTCGACTACTTCATAGACTCCGACACTAAGAAGTTCTCTCCCTGGAGCGAGAGGATGGTGCCATTCGAGCTGGAGCCCGATGTCCCGTTACAGGTGTGTTGTATTGATACATGTTTGTGTACAGTAAGCACAGAATTACATTATATAGCACACATTTCTGATGACATTATGAACTCTTACTTCTCTCAGTCATGTCGTGTGTGTGTGTGTGTGCGTGCATGCGTGCGTATGTGCGTGCGTGCGTGCGTGCGTGCATGCGTGCATTTCAGACGGTGTTGGTCCACACCCCAGAGACCATCTGTCTGACCTACTTCATAGACTTGCTGCTCCAGAGAGGCAAGCCTATCATGTTAGTGGGCAACGCCGGAGTGGGCAAAACCATCCTGGTGTCTGATAAAGTAGCCAAGCTGAAGGAGGACTACGTTGTGGCTAAAGTCCCCTTCAACTATTACACCACCTCAGCCATGCTGCAGCGTAAGTCTACTCACAGGACTGAAGATGTTTTTGGGGACTAAGTGCTAAAGCAAAACGAGTACAGATCCTACACAGTCCCGTGGTTAGTGGTATTGCAAGTTACAGCTAGCTAGTTAACAGCAATTTGAAAACACTTTGTAAGTCATAATACATGTCAGAATTGTGAGTAAAAGGTTCTGCATTTTGGTAGATAAAAAAATAGATTTCAAAAAATATACATCTTTAAAAAATATCAAAGGAGATTTTTTTTTCTCAGATGTTGACATCAGCATTCAAAGAGTAGAAAGAGTAGTTCTCTATATAAGAAGAGAGGATTGTGGAGTTGTGCGAAAATACAGAACTAAGCTGTTAAGGTTTATAGTCAATGTTAAATCTTCACAATAATAGAACTTTTACTTCCCTTTATTGCTGTTAGTAAATATTGCTCTATAAACAACAGACATGATTTGTAGAAAGTGATTTTTTCACATGCTGTAAACGGTGATGAAGTTTGATAGCATACAGGTATAAAGGAGTGAAGGTGTCTCACCCAAGAATAGCTGACCTGAATTTCCCTCTTGATGTCCAAAGTGCCATGGTGACAGTGCCACAGGGAAAAGGCACTTCTGTACCACAATTATTTTTGGGGAAGGACAGGGTGCCCTTGTTAAAGTAGGGTACACCTATATCGTGGCTATCCTTGTCCTCTTTAAAGTGATGATGATAGCAAATAAACCTCTGTATATGCTAAATATATTACTGAACACACTGTGGCCCATCCTGTAGATGTGCCAGAGTGTCCTGCACCCCCTTTAATAGCTCACAGCACTTCCCCTTTAACATTGCATTAGTTATGCAGAACGCCATTCAGTACAAGCTTTTATTCATCACAGGAACAGCTGAATTAGGAAATCTATTCATCCATCTATTTTAATGTCTCTTCTCCTGGTATAGGTTGCTGTTAAAAATACAGAATGGAGAAACACTCCTCTTAAATTCATATTTACTAATTGGCGAATAAGTCATTTACTTTAAGCTCTACCCACAGTTTTTTTTGTCACTTTCATGAGCTGTGTTATGCAACATGTGGACCTCAGGTGTCCTGGAGAAGCCCCTGGAGAAGAAGGCAGGTCGTAACTTTGCTCCTCCTGCCGCCAAGAGACTCATCTACTTCATAGATGACCTCAACATGCCTGAGGTGGACGTCTATGGGACCGTCCAGCCGCACACACTCATACGCCAGCACCTCGACTACAGCCACTGGTAAGACTCTTGATTTCACGCACATCAGATTAGACAGATTAGCATAAATGTGCCATCACGTACCCATGCAGATAAACACATACTCTGCACAGTGGATACAAATTACACTGAATGTGACTTAGGTTGGCGTGATTTAGGCTGAATCAAGATAAACTGAATCTGTATAGGTATGACAGACAGAGGCTGGTGTTGAAGGAAATCTCTAACTGCCAATACATCACCTGTATGAACCCAACAGCTGGGAGCTTCTCTGTCAACCCCAGACTACAGGTACAGTGCTCATACATAATAACACACATACACACGCGTACACACACACCTACTTATACTGTATACACACAATTAATACTCCTACCACCACTACTGCTACTACTACAATCACTACTAACTATCATCATCATCAGTATTATCATCTTTATTTGGTTAGCACTTTTAAAAATACAGTTGTAAAGTGCTTTACCAAGGAACCATTAATCACAAAAAAAGTAGTACAGATACAGTAAAACAGTACAAATCAACAGTAAAAGCAAAAAGCAATGTAAGCAAAGCAAGAAACATAAAAGTAACAACAAACTAAGAGGGTCAAGGACAATTAATAACAGTTGATTACATAAAAGAAACTCTATAAAAGTCAGTTTTATGAAGTGATTTGAAAGATGCTAATGCAGGTCATTCCACAGTCTAACAGCCCTGATGGCAAATAACTCACAGCACATTCTTAAACTATCTCCCCGTCTCCCTTCCAGAGGCATTTCTCAGTGTTTGCGGTCCATTTCCCTAGTGCTGATGCATTAGCCACTATCTTCTCCAGCATCCTGTCAGCTCACTTCCTTCAGGGAGGATTCAGCTACGGCGTCTCGCGCTCTGTTGGGACCCTCATACAGGTAAACCTGCAGTTTCATTCATCTACGTTAATGCCTCACGTCACACTGTACTTTGTGCCCACCCATGCAAGCTTTAGTCTTGTCAATCCATCCATGCTGACACTGCCCATCCTTTCCTTCTTCCCAGTATCCATCCAGTGATGTCTGCATCTCTTAATCCATCTCTTTGCTTCTATTCACCCAGGCAGCGATCTGTCTGCACCAGAAAATCAGTCAGAACTTCCTCCCTACTGCCATCCGCTTCCATTACATCTTCAACCTCAGAGACCTCTCCAACATCTTCCAGGTAACACACACACATAGTCATTCAGATGACAAAACACAAAAATACAAGTCTACTATGTCAAGTGATTATCGTCTCCTCAATTGGTCACTTAGTTGAATTATGTTAACTTACTCGATTTAGGTTCCATATGTAGTTTTCAGTTGTATTCAGTGGAACAATAACTGAATCCTGAATAACTGAATGCCCATATTAGATATCGAAGGACATCCACCTGACTCACTGTCCATTGTAGAGATCCTATTTTTGTGGACAGGTTAGTGTACAAAATAATACTGGTACTATAATGTTGAGTGTGTCACATAGTTATACACTCCATGTATCCTGGTGTGTAGGGTATCCTGTTTGCCCTGCCGGAGTGTATCCGTTACCCTATAGACCTGGTTCACCTGTGGCTCCATGAGAGCTCCAGGGTCTACTCTGACAAACTGATGGAGGAGAAGGATGTCGAACTCTTCAGCAAGATCCTGCTGGACACTGGCAAGAGATATTTTGAGGTAGGAAATAAGGATCATTACGCCCTTGTCTGAAAAGGTCTAAAATGCACAAGATGAACATACAAACTTCACTGCATCAGGGTTCATATCACCTTCAGGTCAATTGTAAAATATTTTTCTAAAAAGATAATAATAATAATGATGATGATGATGAACTTTATTTATATGTCACTTATCTAAAAGTCAGCTCAAGAGCAATAGCCTACATAATAGAAATGTAAAGTAAAGTAGATGATCTGATTAGATTTTGGAGCACTTTCATGCTGCATAAATGTGGATATTAATGAGGGAAAATGGCAGGACATTAGGCAGGATTTGGTCCTATCACTTAATGTTCTACTGTAGCTGCTGCATTCTGAACCAGCTGGAGACATGAGAGTGACTTTTGACTGAGGCAGGAGTAGAGAGAATTGCAGTCTAAACAAGATGAGATAAAAATGACTTAATCTTTCATGTTTCTCATATGAAAGAAACATATGACATAACTTAAAATCAATGCTCTATTCTTAACCAGTGAAGAGCAGTTTCACTGTGGCATGTTCAGCACGTGCTTGTATTTGGTGATCTATTTATTGTTTTGTCTCTGTGTGTCTGCCCCACTCCTCCAGGGAATAGACGAGTCCATCTTTATCCACCAGCCTCTGGTGTACTGTCACTTCGCTCTGGGAGTGGGAGAGCCTCGTTATCACCAGGTTAGACACACTCACACACACACACAGGGGCTAGTTAGAGCTAGTCAGCTCTAATTAGCTGGACGCCATGTCGCTGGCTTCAAGCACCTATTTATTCTCCATTATGTGTGATAATGAAAATGGCGGTGAGGTTAATTGTCTTTGAGTTCAATCAGTTTAGTATGCGGGTGATCTCCAGCTCAAATATTGAAAGACCTTTTGGCAGGAGACTGCTGCTGTCATGTTCAATCTTTGAGGAAATGAATGAGGATGAATGCGCTGTCATTAGCAAATGAATTGCTCTTCCTTTCTACATTGATTTGGATTTGAAAGTGAATCAACCCCAGCCATTATAAGAACTTAATTTCATTACAGTATCTGGAAGCTGCCACAGAGCGACTAGGACGATCATGCCTTTACACAATTAGACCAGTCAATTTGTTTATTTGCCTGTCTTGTCAGGCTTCAGACTGGGAGAAGCTCCAGAAGACACTGACTGATGCTCTGGAGCATTATAATGAACTGCACGCTGTCATGAACCTGGTACTGTTTGAGGAAGCCATCCAACATGTGTAAGACATGCACACACAGACACAGCACACAAACTACAGTCAAACATATAATGTCTGTTGACGTGCACAAGGGATGATTTACTCTGTGTAAAATCACAAACCGCACACACACACATACACATTATTCATCCTGGTATGTGTGTTTAGGTGTCGTATCAGCCGTATCCTGGAGGCCCCCCATGGTAACGCCCTGCTGGTAGGTGTTGGGGGCAGCGGGAAGCAGAGTCTGTGTCGGCTGGCTGCCTTCCTCAGCATGCTGGAAGTTTTCCAGGTCACTCTGCGTAAAGGCTATGGTATAAATGACCTCAAGGTAATGATGTATTTGCACACATATGTACATACACTATGTCATTACACTGCCATCAGAAAAACGATTGGTAGCCCTGAATGTTCTTAAAAACCTATCACATTGTTCTTATTCCCATGTTCTATTCATTTACAATCTCCCTTTTCTCTATGCTGTTTTTTTCTACTCTTTCTTTGTCCTTTTTCTGGTGCCACTCGTCTCTTCAGAGTGATATAGCGGCATTGTACATCAAGGTGGGGGTGAAGAACATTGGGACAGTGTTCCTCCACACAGACGCCCAGATTCCAGATGAACGCTTCCTGGTGCTCATCAATGATATGCTGGCCTCAGGTTTGGTTACACTGTCTGACCTAGGATGACTTTTCATTTGATGAGCACAGGATTTCTGCTGTAGTGTGTAAATACTCCAGTCAATACTACATAATGTGCATACTTTCTTCTAGTGAGCGTCCTAGAATGTCAAAGACCTTAAAGGCATGAATTTTACTTTTTTCATAGATTTCAAAGATTCAACATTTTACCAGTCAATTTAGTTTCTCAGCATAGTTTTTAGGCTAAAGAAGACAATTTGAACACAGGTTGACTACCAATCAAAGTGTCCAGCGGAGCCACAGCATGCAGCTGGTGGCTATTGTTCATTTCAATCCCTGGTAACTTTACATGAATCCAACATGTAAAAGCAAACGGTTTTATAGGACAGCACAGTTGAAATGTTATTTTAATACACTTTTAATACATGTTGCACTGAAATGTAACGCTAGACACACAGATGTCTACACAATATTTAAAGATGTACTGTGTACTGTGATGTACTTGCGTATTAGCAAGTACTAGATAATCGGCAGTACATAGCTAGCATACAAGGAGTGCCAGTGAGCAATAGAAATGAGCAAAAACAAGAAGCAGTGGCAGTCAGTGCAACGCTAGGAAATCTACTGACTACTATATTTACATTATATACATAGGCACAAATAAATTGAGCTTGCGTTGTTCCTATCATTTAGGGGATATCCCAGACCTGTTTAGTGACGAGGAGGTAGATATGATCGTGACATCTATCCGTTTGGAGCTAAGAGGTTTAGGACTCATCGACACCAGAGACAACTGCTGGAGCTTCTTCATTGAGAGGATACGACGACAGCTCAAGGTCTGGAATATTATTTACATTATATTATACAGTCACACATGGCATCAAAACATGACTTGACTCCTGCTGTTCATTCAAGCACATTTTCATTTCACATCATTGACACTAAAATATGCTTTTCTGTTATTACCATCTCCACCATGTCTCTATCGATCTCTATCTTTATCCCTCCATCATCACCCTCTCTGTCCGCTAGGTGGTCTTGTGTTTCTCACCAGTCGGGTTCACGCTGCGTACACGTGCACGGAAGTTTCCGGCTCTGGTGAACTGCACAGCCATAGACTGGTTCCACCCCTGGCCTCAGCTCGCACTGCAGTCTGTCAGCTCTACCTTCATAGAGAAGATACCTGGGCTGGAGGTGCCAACACATTCACCCAGCATTCATATTCACCACTAGTTTTTCATTTTAATAAAACTTCTGCTCTTTGGGAAGCTTTCATTATTTAATTGTAGGACAACCTGGTGGAAAAGACATAACTACATTACACCAGTCATATCCATAAATATGAATTAAATTGAACAATATTTCTTTGATAAAAATTCAAAGTTTAACAGTCTAACAGATGCCTAAAATTGCCTTTATAATTCCCTGTGTGTGTTTATGCCATATAGCCATGTGTCCGGGCATCTATCAGTGAGTTCATCTCCTATGCCCACACCAGTGTCAACGAGGTGAGAGTTAGTGGAAACCACCATGGCTGATACATCACTTCCTGGTGCTCTGGCATCATTTCTTTGCACTAAACCTTGTTTTACTGAACCCTAGGTGAGTGTAAAGTACCAGCAGAATGAGAAGCACTTTAACTACACCACACCCAAGAGTTTCCTGGAGTTTATGAAGCTGTATGGCAATCTGCTGGGGACAAAACGCAGAGAGCTGACCCAGAAGATGGAAAGGCTAGACAACGGCCTACAGAAACTACGAACTACTGCATCACAGGTCAGAGAGTATACACTGTACTGCATTAATGCATACAAAAGGTGGGTCATCCACCTATCTGCATTGTCTGTCTGCCAACCTGCTGTCTTCTCTCATTGCCCACTCTTGCCCTTCTCATCCTTTTTAAATCCCCCATCTCTCCGTCTCTCCATCTCTCTGTCAGGTGGAGGACCTGAAAGCCAAGCTAGCAGTGCAGGAGGTGGAGCTGTGGCAGAGGAACACAGACACAGAGGCTCTCATCGCAAAGATTGGACAACAGACCGACAAGCTCAACCAGGAGAGGGCTGTGGCCGATGCCGAGGAGCAAAGGGTAGGAGTGTGTGTGGGTGTGTGGATGGGTATTCAGGGTTTTCAACCTCGTTTGAGCGCCATAACATCTTAAGCACGCTCTCACCCAGAGTGACTGTAAGCGCAACAGTAGAATAAGCATAAACTCCTAGATCTCCAACAGTTTTGAAAATAATTTTATGGCATTTCTTCTATTAAACACAGTGGATATAGGAGAAAGAGGTTATTACATGTGACAAAGGACTTGAGCCCATTTCATTGCAAGTACATTGATGCTCCGTCTTCACCTTCAAGTGTCTCTCTTGATGTTGTTTGTTCAGGTGGCAGCGATCCAAGCTGAGGTGACCAAGCAGCAGCAAGAGAGTGAGGACGACCTGGCCAAGGCTGAGCCTGCGCTACAGGCAGCCAACGCAGCCCTCAATACGCTCAACAGGGTAACACACTGACACACACACATGAATACAGACACCTAGTGTCACCTCAACTGTAAAAAATAAAACCTGAGTATTTGGAAAGTATGGGAGTTTGTGTGTGTGTGTGTGTATGTGCTTGCGGGTGTGAGAGACTGTCTTCAAATTCAACCGGGCACAGTGCATCGTCGGCGGGGAGAGCTCCGCCGAACCCCCGCCGACT
>OMOV01114884.1:0-13142 GCA_900312565.1 Beryx splendens
TCGTACCCTGGCTTCCAGGGCAGCGAGATGTGGAACCCCAACAGGGAGATGAGCGAGGACTGCCTGTACCTCAACGTCTGGGTGCCCTCTTCACCCAGAC
Organism: Beryx splendens; assembly: GCA_900312565.1. Classification (NCBI taxonomy): domain Eukaryota; kingdom Metazoa; phylum Chordata; class Actinopteri; order Beryciformes; family Berycidae; genus Beryx; species Beryx splendens. The sequence continues at coordinate 101 of OMOV01114884.1, forward strand.
CACACAACCTCACTGTCATGGTGTGGATCTACGGTGGAGGTACATGGTCAGGACCTTTTAAAAATGTCTCTAGATTAGATTAGATTAAATCACATTTGATTAGATTCAATTTTAATGATCCCAGTGGAAATTGTCATTCCAGATGCATTTCTAGAAACAACAGTGCAGATTTTACGAACTGACACAACCAACAAAACTGTATTTTTGTCTGCAAAACAATAATACATGTTCAAAATGTAATACCACTTTTGAAACGTGACATACCATCAACAAAATCACATACTGATGTCTAAAAATCAAATACAATAACAGAAAACCTTCACTAATATCAACAAAATGAAAAACAGCCATCATTTTTCAAAACATGTCAAATTTCAAGTTTATAGTTACAACCACATCATCACAATTAAAGTAACTGAACATAAAATTAACTAAATGTTTAAGGCTGCATTGTCCATAGATTCTTTTTTATTCTTTCCTGCCTCAGTGGTGATGTCATCACAGGCTAAGAGCATTGCCTCAATGAGAGTATCCTAACCGTGTGGATCATGGTCATACATGAAAACGTTTTTTAAATCTTCAACGGTATCGAGAAACAGAAAGGAAATTACCACCACGACGGGGGCGCCCCGGTAGCTCACCGAGTAGAGCGTGTACCATTTAAGGCTCAGTCCTTCCCGCAGCGACCCGGGTTCGAATCCAGCCCGCGGTCGTTTGCTGCATGTCCTCCCCCCTCTCTCTCTCATACCTTCCTGTCTCTCTCTCACTGTCTGACTCTCAATAAAGCATAAAAATGCCAAAAATATATATATTTTTTTTATAAATTAAAAATTACCACCACGACTAAGGAAAATGTAAAATAAAAATGTAATTTATTTTACCATGTAAAACTAAAATAAGTGTAGTCCAAATGAAGTAATGAAGAATTAGAAATAATGATTTTATTATGGTTAAAAAACAGTTTTAGCACTGCAACCTCAACTTGAAACATAACTTAGACACAAACAGCGACAGATATCGGACAAGACTAATTATCCCCCCAAGCACCACACCTGCATAAAATTACAGAGGAAACACTCATCCATATTGGATGAAATCTCATATCGGTCAGGCCCTAGTAGGGGAGAAGGAGGTTGCTGAGGCAGAGAGGAACCAGACCAGAGGAGAGTCTTGTAATGTATGCGATATTGGACTGGGAGCCAGTGTAAGTGGGGTTACTATTGGGTATTACTGGGATCAATAGATTTCTTCCCCTGTATTATAATTAAGCTACTACTGTTCAGTTAAAGAGAGAGGGGAATATTCTGTTAACTGGTTTATTCATGGCAACAGGGAGACTCAGTCACAGTGTATCAAAGGTATGTGTGAACAGATTAACCTGAACAAAACCTTAACCACAGTATGACCAATAGCCCGAATACTCGGGCATGGAAACCTAGTGATTGTTATAGCTTTCATAAAAACCTTCAGTAAGAGACATCATTTGGCTCAGTTCCTTCTCACCCATTTGCGCAAAGCAAGAAAGTGCCAGTGGCAGGTTTACAGCAGCAGATTTATTGGCGGTCTAATGTAAATGAACAAGATTGGCTAACAAGAAACATGGCCTCTGAGTCAGCAAAGGAAACAGCACTCTAGTTTTACTACGGAGGCGCTGCCAGAGTCTGCCTTTATTTCTACAACAGTGACTCTTCACTAGATGTGTCTACACTACATGATTTTTGCCAAAATGGAAACAGTTTTGAAACGTTTTATATTCACAATTAATAATTGTTCAGCTAAAGTTGAAGTACTTGTAAAGTAAATTACTGAAAAGGAAGAATCATCAGGATTTTGTGCATGATGCAAAATTGTCCCTCAAAATTAAGTGAATACCTGTTTTTGTCCTTGCACATAATTAGATGGATCATCATCAGCCCATGGTTCCTTTTTAGCTAACAACTAAGTTTGTATCAGTTATGGGAGATAAAGTTCACTATGTGTTTTAATAACAGCTCTCATTGTACTGTTTGGTATAAAAAACAAAACTCAAGCTCTGTAGGAGTACATATTTAAATTACCTCACCTTTTACATTAGTGTTTTTTTTCTTCTTCCACCTATTGCCCCTCTCTCCCTAGTGCTTTTTCTTCCACTTTCACTTCAGGACCTCCCTCCCCTTTTTATCACTCCATTCTCTCCTTCACAGTGTCTCAAGTGTATTTAATTTCCCTCGACTATGGCTTGAGGCAAACAATGCTTCTATTGCAATAGTATAATATTAATATAGTTAATAAGTACTATACTTAACATTTACAGGTTTCTACAGTGGTTCCTCTTCACTGGATGTGTATGATGGCCGCTACCTGGCCCATAGTGAGACGGTCATTGTGGTTTCTATGAACTACCGGATCGGTGCCTTCGGCTTCCTGGCTCTGCACGGTTCCTCTGAGGCTCCTGGTAACGTGGGCCTGCTGGACCAGCGGATGGCGCTGCAGTGGGTCCAGGACAACATCCATTTCTTTGGCGGAAACCCCAAACAGGTAAGGCTGGGAACACACTAGACAACTTTAAAAATCTTAACCGATTTGGAAAATCTATGCTCACACCAGAGCATATTTATTTATCCTAACAATATAACTTAGATTATCCTGCTGACTTCTGTAACGCCAGTGATGTCAGGCTGTGTAATCCCAGTGGAACTTGCGCGATCCAACATGAATCATATGTATTATGCACATTCATGTGACGTGCATTAAAATGCACTGCAAAAAAACCCCAAAGAAACACAAAAACAGACTATGGGTAAAGCATTGGCTGGAGAGACCTGGGGCCTCATGTATAAAAGACTGCATAGATTTTATACTGAAAGATGGCATACTCACAAAAAGTACAAAATGCACAAAATACGTACGCACAGAAATTTTCAGACGTACAAAACCGTGCGCACTCCAGGTCCTGCGCACCTTTCCTTTATACATCTCAATCAATGTGAAATTGAGCGCACATGCATGAGCCTCTCACCCCGCCTTGTGTCTTCCCAGAATTAACTATGCACATGACTATAAATACGCCCCTCATGTCACCTTGTTAAAAACGATGGTGAATGTGCCTGAGTTCAGTGCTCCCCTCTCCAGATATTTCCAGTGTGCTTTTACACATGCAGTGTTGTTGTAAATAAAGGTGAGATTGCACAATTGAACTGATTCAAAGATTAAAAACAAAACCATATAATGTGACATATCCAGTGTTCGCAGCACTGTCGCTTCAAATATGGCAATGTGCTTTTCCATTTGTGGCATTTTATTCTACAATATTTTTTTCTAAGTTTTATGCATGGGTGGCCTTTCTTTTCTTACCGTTCAGTCTCGCAGTCAGCGCACAACTTCGGTGGTTTGTGTTAGCAGGTACTACACAAAAAGTTATTGGAGATCACACAGTTGTTCCAGGACTTATTCCGAGTGCATCTGCCAACCCAACACTGCGTTTTCTTCCCAGGAGAGATGGATCTGTGCGCCTTGCTTCCTGTGCGCCATGGATCTCTGTGCGCCTCGGCAACTGTACAGTCCCTGACGTGCGTTAACATCTCCATATCACATAAACAAAGAAAACTGTCAGTTTACTGGCGATCTTGGTTTTGGAACTGTGAGTAAGGCTTGATGTCATCTGTGGAAAATTAGTTTCACTAGGTTTTCATTGTGCTCAATAAGTCAGACCTACTTGAAGTGAGCTGGAGGAGAGAGACGAGCATTCACACAAACCAACGCGGCGATATAGCGGAGAGTGCGTGTATCAATTTCCTAAGTGGCTTTTTTCATTCATTTAAAACCCTCATATTTAGGAAAAGTTATGGCAGGAGTTAAAATAGCATTTTCCTCCAATGTTGGAGGAACTAACAATTTAAAATGACAATGACAGATGGGTTTTGGCCTTTCTAATGTTAAACATTATCCACATAAATAACCAAACTATTATGGTGTATCAGCGGAAATAATTCTGGTTTTTCATAGAATACTTCATAGATATAGCGCAGTGAACTGAGTGAAAACATTATTTTGAAACGGAGAGTTTCACTACTTAGTAGTTTTGCGTCACCAACTGAGAAAGCCAGACAAATCTGCGTACGCATGGTCTAAAGTTTGCGGGACAGCCCACACATTCTCACGTCAAGTTCGTTTTTATACATCCCGACGTGTGCATGAAAATCATTGTATGGAACCTTTTTTTACGTGCACAACATTTATACATGAGGCCCCTGGTCAATATGGGCTGTACACTTCTCAGAGAGAGTTGGAAGTGAGTAGGCTTCATCAGAAAAAAGATAGGTTGGTTGTTGGATTTGTAACTGACAATCATTGTACGACAGGATTTCCCAAATTATCCCTGCATTATTGTTAGTTATTATCATTAATAAGAATTAATAGGAAAGAAAGAGGCAGACATAATTGTGGTCTGCTTGGCCCACACTGCTTTTTCAAGGCACAACCCAGCTGCATAAGTGGAAATTCCTAGCCACAAACTGGTTTGGGCAGATCAAGATTCAGCACTGTGTGGTAAGAGCAAGGGCAGAATTGTATTTGTTCACATGAACATGTAGTACAAAGACATTACAGGGTGAACTGTTCTGTGGATGATGTAGTCAGCACGGACCTCCACTAAGTCCTGGAACACCTAGATGACTTTGGCTTTTATGATCATGATCATGGATTTCTGCCCAGTATTCAACACAGTCACCCCAGAGCTTTTACAAGGCAAGCTAGCCCAGCTCAGTGTGGTCCCTCCAGGCTACAGTATATGAGGATGGTCTCCCCACTGTTAGGATCTCTCCTTTCATCTATGTCCTGTACACCAATGACTGAACCTCCAGTCACCTCTTGGGCATGAAAACCTGCCCTTGGGCGAGTTTGCAGCTGACACCACATTATTACCAAATCAGAAATAGTGACTCCAGAGATGAGGTTTGACTTGCACTAGTCCATCATTCAAATTACAGGGAACCAACATATTCAACATCTCTGATCTCCAATCTAATCAACTAGACCTGACAGAGAATGTTCCTCCTGTGTCAACTTCAGCAGCTCAAGGTGTTTCAACCAATCTTAGTTTAATTCAACATACACAACCTTGATCTGCATTCATTGCTGTTGTGTTTTTTGCACTGTACTTCACAGACATCACTTGTCAATCAAACAGCATGGCCAGTGTGGCTGTGATGTCTTTTTCCTTGGATCTTCTGTTGATGAAGTATGAAATTTACTCTGTAGCGTTTTGTGTACTGTATTTTTTTAATTCAGCAATTTTTCTGCTCTGTTCTTTGTCTGTTCATCCATGGTGGCTATTACTGCTCATGCTAAATACCCAGTTCTTCTATTTATTCCAAACAATCTGCTGTTGCTGCTGCGAGAAACGTAAAACACTGCCTGTGTGCCAGGGAAGACCTACCCAACGCAAACCATTTAGAACAGCAAATGTAAAAGCTTTCATGAACTGGGTATAGGTTGAATCGCTGTTGTGTTGTGTCAATTGGTGATCAATTGGTGACAAAATCTTCCATCTGTCTTTACCCATAAAACAGGTGACTATCTTTGGTGAGAGTGCCGGTGGTGCTTCAGTAGGGTTCCACCTCTTGTCCCCAGACAGCCGGCCTACCTTCACCAGGGCCATCCTCCAGAGTGGGGTCCCCAACTGTCCCTGGGCCTCCGTCAGCCCTGCCGAGGCCCGTAGACGAGCCACCCTGCTAGGCAAGCTGGTGGGCTGCAACGGGGGTAACGACACAGAGCTGGTGGATTGTCTTCGTGGTAAATCTCCACAGGATCTCATTGACCAGGAGTGGCAGGTAATGCAGAATCAGGAGTCGGTCAGTGCAATTCAAGTCATTGGGCCCTATTTAAACGATCTATAGCGCATGGTCAAAAGCGTATGCTGCAAGTGCATTTATGGGGTGTCCAAATCCACTTTTGCTAGTTAGACGGTGGATAATCTGGACACAAAATAAGGCGCAAGGCGCAAAGGGGTTGTACTTAGTCTCTTCAGAGGTGTGTTTTGGGTGTAACATGAATTAAACCAATCAGAGTGTCATCTCCCATTCCCTTTAAAAGCCTGATGCGTTTGCACCTTGGCGCATTGTTAATTAAATGGCGGATTCGGCAAGTTGGTTTTCTGCTGAGGAAACAGGTCTGCTCGTGTGTGAAGTGAAAGCGTGCGAGCAGACCTATATGCTAAAATCAACAAAATAATAGCCAACAGCGTCAGGGTCATGAAGTTAAAAAAAAAGATGATCAGATCATTTTGCCTGTCTTTCTGCTCATGCCATGCAGCTCTCTCGCTCTCTCTCACTGACCGAAACTTCACTTCCCTGTCGTTTCCATTCTGTGGATTGCTACAATGGAAAAAATAGAATTAGGGCCGAAAGTTCTATTTACAAGCACGAAAAGCAGGCTGAACCGAAGTGATGTGCTCTGTCTATCTCTCCTCCGCTCCATTCAGTACGGGGACAGTGCCGCACGGTCCTATGCAAATAGCCTAAACATAGGCTATCTGTCTGTTCTGAAAATAACTGTTGGTAACTGTCTGTCGGTTCTGAAATAACAGCTCTGTGTTTTTATAGGGTATTGACCAATCAAGGCGCAATCGCTTTCTGCTGCCTCAAGATAGCAATGCGCCAACAATGCGCCTGACCACACCTCATTTTAAGACCAACATGGCCATGGGCGCACAGATGGGCGCAAGTACATTTGCTATTTAAACAACGTGGGAGCTGGGCGTGAAAATGACAACTGCGTCAGTCAGAAACTAGCAATAACACTTTGCACCGCTTTGCGCCGGGTGTAAGATAGGGCCCATCCTTTTTTAGGCCATAATGCACAGCCAATTTCAAATGCAAATGCAGTTGGTTAGTTTTGCAAAAAATTTGCTCTAGCTGTATTTTACTTAAACTATGCTCCATTATAGAATCCATACTCAAAGCTTTTGCATTTTTTACCTATTCAAATCCCTGCAGATATTATCCATGTACTTTACATTGTAAAGCAACAGTGTTTACTGGTTGTACACGAGCAACTTGTTTGATGGGTCGCTCTACGAGAGGCTCCGATTGCATCTACTTTGTGGTCTCGTGCAGCAACAGATTTTTGAACATAGGAATAAGTGGGAAAGGCAATAAATGAATGCATGAAATCATGCATTTTCGCTGCTTTGCATTTCATAACATTACATTTCAATCAGCTAACATAGCTACGCTAGCAAGCACTAATTAGGTAACATTAATCAAAAATATACAGAAACATCTCAATAAATAAATAGCTGCAATGAACGGGTTACCACAGCATGACAATTAATGTGAGTTCCCTGATTGCCCTGCAAAGCATTGTGGGTGTTAGAGTCTTTGATATTATCACAATATAGCAGAAGTTCAAATGGCTATACTTTTAGCTCTATAGGAAATGGATGGACTTCTGGTGACTTGCTAATCGTGTTGTTTTCAAAATTCTGATTCATTGCAGTAAATTAATGTGGATTAAGTGTTAGATTCACATTTGATTTCTCATTTTCATTCATGTGACTTTGATACGTTATCTGACAAATGTCTTGTTCATTGAACAATAACTCAGATTACTTCAATTGTAAATTTCTGGCTTGTCGTCGTCTTCTGAGCAGGTCCTGCCATGGTCGGCCCTCTTCCGTTTCTCATTTGTTCCTGTTGTGGATGGGGTGGTTCTGCCTGACACCCCTGAGGCCATGCTGAACTCAGGCAACTTTAAGGACACCCAGATCCTCCTGGGGGTGAACCAGGATGAGGGCTCCTACTTTCTGCTGTATGGATCACCAGGCTTCAGCAAGGACAACGACAGCCTCATCTCCAGAGAGGACTTCCTGGAAGGTAAAGGGCCACTCAGCTCAAACCAATGTACAGGGCTGGAACAATGGTACCCAAATACCTATTCAATAGAAGTCCTGTTACTTTGCTGAAATTTTACTTAGGTAGAAGTAGAATTGCTGGAGTAAAGATCTACTTGAGTAAAAGTAGAGTAGATTAGCTCAATTTACTTTACTTCATAAGTTTACTACTTTACTAATTTACTAGTTACCACTACTGCTTTGGTAGTTACTTTACTACTTTACTAGTCTCTAAAAGTTTCTTTACTCGTTACTTAAAATACAATAGACCATTGTTACGTGTGATCTTTGCAAACAGGACAAGAGGACAGAGTTTGAACTAGATTCCTTCAGTTACAACCTCAACCTTAAAGTGCATCTTCTCTGCTGACTGTTCACTTCTTATGGCTCCGCAGCTGGCCTGTTTACAACTGGCCAGTTTCTAATGCTATTCTAACTTCTCATTTGTAATCTGTAATGGATGCAGTTTAAAATGTAGTAAAGTGTAATACTTGAGTCAAAATATATTAAATTCTGATGACAAAAAATGCTCAGAAGTCACAATAACAAGAGTAAATTTAACTAGAAAAGGCAAAATTTTCTAAAGAAAAGTTATGTGTGCTTGCTGCCCTTGCCCCTGCTCTTAGTCTTGGCGTTCACTAGTTCTGGTAAGCGGTGCAGCATTGCAGTCGTTAGCATTTTGCTCCGTAAATCCGTAAACCAATTGTATTTTGTCTCAACTATGTCTGATTACAAAGAGTTTTAATAATAATGTACTAAAATATTTTTTAAATTTCCTTTACTTAAATAGGTAAGTCCCATTGAGATCGGGATCTTGTTTTCAAGAGAGACCTGTGTACACAACAAGAATACAAAACAAACAAAATCAAGACTTCCAAGTTATTTCCAGATAATCCACATGCAGACAAAATACTACTAAGAAAAACAAGCGCAATCCCTATACTTTGAATTGAATTGAAATAGATAGATACATAGAGAGAGACAGACAGACACAGAGAGAGAGAGAGACATAGAGACAGACAGACAGACAGACAGACAGACAGACAGACAGACAGACAGGGAGGAACTCAACACACACACACACACACACACAGAGCGAGACCGAGAGAGAGGAGAGATAGAGCGACAGTTGTTGATCTGTGTATGAAAATGTTCGTTCAAAAGTTTCAAAGTGGCACATTGTCACAAAGTAGAATATTATATAGACACCTGCTTTAAAAAATACTAATCTGACAAGCTGTACACAGAGAGAGAGGGAGAGAAAGAGAGAGAGAGATTGGTGACCGGGGCTTGCATTACCCAAATTAGAGAAATTCAGAATTGTTTACACAAAAACACCCTTCTGCTAGCTCAATCTTGTTGTAACTAAACATTTGGCCGCAAAAATATGTTTTTTATCACATACATTAGCAGCATAGAACTGTTCTAAAGTTTCGTAGTGGCAGATCGTGTCATATTCTGGGGCAGCGCCACCATCTTTGCAGGATAGCATCCCTAGCAACGTAGGCTATCAACATCTGTTACTGTCCCTGATCATTTGTCATCTGTCATCTGTCAATCGTGCATCATCAGAAATGTATAAGGTACGCGCAAAAGACAAATACCCATATAAAGAGAAGCTCTCGACGGAGGCAAAGGAGCGATATATTACAAAATTGAAGTTAGTTCATGATATCGATCCTGTGCGGGTGCCATCCGCGAAAGCACCCGGGCGAAAATGTAACCAAGCACTAAGTGGTTCAGTGAGCTTGTTTCTCTGATAACTAAAGATCCAGACGTTCAGGAGGTTTTTACCGGGAGCTGAATTATCCGCAGAGGTCTCCTCCTCTCCAAAACATACGGATCCGGTGATTAAAACCGGTGAAAACACTGAATAAAGCAGTTTCTTATTAAAAATCAGTGTTTCTCCGATGCTGTTCGGCGGACAGCTGCCGCTAATGTTAGGCTAAGCTAGGTAACGTTACCTAAAAATGTTAAGATGAAAATGTGCAGTGGGACAGTAAAGCCAGGAGACCGCCACACATTAACTGGTCTCCCAGTTTGTACAGCAACACAAGCATTATCTCTCCTGAGTCAACGCCAAGCTAGTTTCAGAGGAAGGTCCATGGCACTGGCATCTGGCAAATTAGCTAGTTAACTTTAAACAACCCTGTGATGCGCAAGGCTGATCTAAATGCATACATTGTGTGTGTTTGTTTGTTTTGACTTACCGGTCGGTCCCTCTGTCCCAAATGCATCAAGCCAGCCGGTAAAAACTCCTCTATAATAGCCTAATAGTCTGTAAGAGTCTACATGGTTCTCATGATTTTACAATGGGTGTGTATTGCGATTAAAATGGCATTCAATCATTAATATCTCAAAAACCTTATGATGCATCTCTTAGAAAATCTATATCACACTATTTCTCAATGAGCCACACATTTTGACGTATATGTTTATGTAGTGTCAAAACTGTAGGAGGAGCGGGACAAAAATCTGCCCGGAAGAAAAATATATAAGAAGTATGTGAGATAGTAGGAGTGTGCTTTGCTTGCAGCAACCACACTAATTCGTTTTTTCCACTGTTGTCAATGGACAAAGAAATCCTACTGTGTGCTCTGTGTTAGGTTTGACACCTGGTGCTTCTTCTAGTCTGCACCGCTCAGTGTTTGAAACCGTCAATGCTTTCTCAATCTCAATGTGAATAATAAGAATTATATTAGGAAAATACCAAGAGTTTGGGACAAAATGAGTTTCCTGCTGTAATACAGAAATGTATAGTCTGGCTGGTTCACGCCATAGCTTTTACTCAGCCATTGGAGCTCTAGAGTGTATAATTCAGTCTGTTGAAATTATTTGAATGATGTATCAATATTTGTGAAAAATGTTAACAGTCATATTACAAAAGTCATTCATCTCCGTGATCACATAGTGCATATTTGGATATTTCGATTTTCTGACACTTCCCTCCAATTTGTGTATATTACCAGCGGTGAGGAAGTGTGTTGTAAACTCCCTTCCAGGCGTGAAGCTGAGCGTCCCCCATGCCAACGACATCGGCCTGGAGGCAGTGGTGCTGCAGTACACCGACTGGATGGACGAGAACAATGGGGTCAAGAACCGCGACGGCCTGGACGACATCGTGGGCGACCACAACGTCATCTGCCCACTGGCCCACTTCGCTCGCTCCTACGCCCAGTACAACGCCCTCAGGGCCAACATGGGAGGAGCTGGCTCTGGGGTGATGAACAGTGGAGGAAACTCACAAGGTAGGGTGTGTGTGGATGTATATGTTTAAGTTACGCTTGGTCTGATAGTCAATATTATTGAATATCACAATATTTAATAAATATCGCGATATCGAATATCGCACCCCCACCCCCACCCCTCCCGGCCATGGCATCATGTGTTGCTTATATCACAATTGTACAAGCTTTTAAACTTATAAACTTATAATCTACTAGTAGTAGAACAGTAAAAATATATATATATATCATACTGGAAGTGAAAAATTTCAAGTGGGTTCCCTTTTCCACAATCAGCCCATTTTTCTGGAAACAAGGAATGAGCAAATTATATCCTCCAATGCCTGAATAGTAAGATCAAATTTCTAGGCTGTTAATAATAATAATAATAATTATTATTATAGCCTAGAAATTTGATGTCATTTGGAAGAAATAAACCCGCAAACAAAAACCTCCAGAATAACAGAAATACAAAGTCATTCGAAGAGATGCCACTGTCACAGAACAGAACAGTGATGCCTTGCAAAGGTAAACAAGACCAAACAAATTTGTTACACTGGTCAAAAAAAGATGTAGAATTTAAGAATTTACCAGCCAAAATATGCCATTAATGTCTGAAAAGGTTATTTCAGATTTATCCTCCAAAGACAAATTTTCCCGCCAGGGTGGTAATTTCAGAACCTGAATGCAGATAAAAAATAAGCTCTCCTTCTCTCCTCCTGCTCCGACTCCTCCTACTCCTCTCCCTCAAGGCGGGGTCTACCTCTACCTGTTTGACCATCGGGCGTCCAACCTGGCCTGGCCGGAGTGGATGGGCGTAATCCATGGCTACGAGATCGAGTTTGTGTTCGGCCTGCCGCTGGAGAAGAGACTCAACTACACCGCTGATGAGGAGAAACTCAGCCGGCGCATGATGAAATATTGGGCCAACTTTGCCCGAACTGGGTGAGGAGGGTGGGGGTGGGGGTGAGGGGATAGAAATTACTAAAAACAACTGACAGAAAACTGATGACTAAAAACAACTGACGACATATAGACTGAGGGTGATTTAACTCCCAAGAATATTTGGAGAAGTTTATTTGAACTCTGAAGTTCAGTTATTACATGTGTTCTTCAAGGCCTATTTTACAGCTGTGAATATGATGATTTATTAAAACTAGGTCACCTATGTAGTAGAAATGTGCAGGTTTTTTTGCAATAATTCTGTCAGAAAACAGTCAGGTTCACCAAAGCACTGTGATGTTTGTTGCAGCGTGCAGTTTTCTGTCTGTCCCCCTGACTATCACCGGGCACCGTCAGTCATGCTTCAGCAGTCTTCCCCGGCTCAGGCGCGTCTCTCTGGGCTGACGCTGTTACAGCTCTCCTGGTAGCAGCTTAGCTTAGCTTAGCTGCGGCTGAAACATCGCTCCGGTTTGCCTCCTCCGGTCGTTGTTGTGTCTGATTCAACAGCGCGATATTCGGCCTCGTGTCATGAAACTAATATTCTTCCAAATATAGCCTACTGATATTTTAAAGTATTAAGTAGTATGATACTTTAGTGTCTGCTTTTCCCTATCGCCAGCGTAGCATGGGATGGGAGTGTTTTGGGAGACCCACATTTTACCGTTCTTGAAGGCACCACTACAGAAAATGCAAAAACGTAGTTTGTAGTCTTAGGCCAATCTGCAAAATCAAATGAACGGGGAGCTCTGGATGCAGGCAACATGGAGGGAAGTTAAACATTGTTCATTTGCATATACTACCCACATTGTAATGATACAAAGCTGGTTGAAAATCTGCAATGTCTTTCTTTAACTGGTATGAACCCCAGAGAAGGTACATTACGGACATGTCCATCATGTACAGCTAAATTTACAGGGACTGGGATCAGATACATTTTGACTCCCCCTGGCTGCCAAAATCTCTAACCTGCCAGGATGACAGGTTCCCAAAACTCTGTCCAATAAAT
>OMOV01114886.1:0-10000 GCA_900312565.1 Beryx splendens
GGTCGCTGCTCCGCCCCCTCTGCCGATCGGAGGAGGCACGTGCGTGAGTCTCTCCCTCCCCAGATCGGCAGAGGGGGCGGAGCAGCGACCGGGACTGTTTAGGCAGGGGAATAATTGGATGACCAAAAAAATTGGGAGAAAATCTTAGTTTCCTGCTTGTACTAAAATAACAAAATGAAGGGGAGGTGGAGTGCTCGCTGTGTTGTTATTAACGTTATGTCTCCAGCAGTGGAGGGCAGCCTCTCTGCTGCACCGTTAGCTCCGGGGAAAGCCGTCGTTGTTCAAGACGCTGAGCAGGTGCAGGGTTTTTGAGGTGAAACAGACTGAGCGCCGAGTTATTTTCTTCACCTCAGAGTTGGTTTAAGTTGTTTAATGCTGCAGTGTGTGTTGGGTCAGCCGGTCTCGTTTGTCACTGCTGATCGCCGCTCCGCTCTGCTAACGTTAGTCTCTGAGTGACGGCTTAGAAAGTTCACAATATACTTCACGTTCATCTCGCAAAGGTAGTTATTTAGTCATTAAATCAAAACATGTTTGCAACCGCTTGCCTTTTTTGAAGATGAACTACAATATAACTCTAGCGTGTGTATGCTGTAGACTGTCCGGGTGCTGCACTGCCCTCGGAGGAAACGGTGTAGAGGCAATCGCATAGGAATTATGGGATTGTTCCCTATGAATTGTGGGAATTGGTGTTGGATGTATGGACTCTACGCAGCCGGGGACATGATTTTTAATCGCACGATAGACTACAACTACCAAGTAGAATAGCGATGTGCCATCAATTCACTTCACAAACCCTCACTTCACACAAACAAGCGGCTCCACACACGCAAAACTGTACTAACCCTAACCCTAACTGCGGTAAATTCATTCATCGCACAGACCGAATTTTTCATAGCTACTTAAGGGCTTCAAGTATGACTGATGTATCCTGATTTGGTCCGATACTGGTATCACAGCACCAACAATAAGTATTGTAAACTTCAATTATTGTGATCATTTGCAATAAAGGTGTGTCTCCAAAGTTAAGACAGAAATGATATAGAGAGAGTATGGCAAGTTTGATCATTCTATCCTTTTATCAGTGCAACTGTTGTTCAACCTAGCAACCAGTCTGTTTTCCTCCGACATGACATTTGTCTGAATTGTCTTAGTGGCAGAGACAAATTTGGACAATATCTTAATGCCATCCAGGTGAAGCTTCCAGAAGCCAGAAACACATTGAGGTGTTGTGCAGCATTAAGAAGAACAGCCCCTAAACGAGTTCATGCCAAAAGCCAGCGCCTTTTACAACACAGATTTCTGTGGTGTTCTGTCTGGGTCACCCCCCTCTTAAACACAACCCAAGACAGTAGTCATTACAAGCAATCCAAATTGCATGGACATGTAAGCCCACCGGTGCAATGTTAAGGGTGTTAAATGCATGGCCCTCATATCTTCTTTTACAGCTCACTAAGCCAATATAATGTGCGTGAATGCAGTCCTTTCCGCAACCCTGTCTTATCGTGCTGTGAACGTTAAAGCTGTGAAAATACTGAACTAAACTGGTTCTGTATGCTAGCCAAGAGCGCTACATGGCTTCTATTTCACATAAGAAACACATGTTGGGTCTCCTAGACGGAACACTACACAAAGTGTACACTATAGAAAATAAAAAAAACTTCTCAAAAAATGTATTTGGCCATGAAAGTTTAAGACTACCCTCATTCCACAATTTTAGATTTTGGAATGTGCAGAGCCAAGATTGTTCACAAAGCTTTCATCATAGTGTCCAGACAGACATTTGAACTAGTCCGCTGTCTGTCACCTAGCTGGGCTGAAGTGTCTGCCCTCCTGTCGGGTCAAGACATCCAGCTGTGTAGGCCCTGTAATAACACCTCACTGCACGCTTCCTGGACATCCCCCCCGGACATGGTGCCATGGCAACCTCCGTCAACATAGCTCAAACACAAATACACATACTCTTCTTAGATGCCTTGAACCCACCACATGGGGGATGGGGGGAGATCAAGACCCAAAAAGCAGTGTAACTTTAAACTGGGTGGAGAGAGGGCAGCATGAGGGAAATAGGTGGGAAATGCTTCTCCATGTGCTGTGGTATGCAATGGGATCTGAAGTTGGTAAAGCTACACTTTGGATGAAGTATCCTCACCAAAGGTGAGCAGTAGCTCTGGGGATGGGGGCTTGGGCCTGGAGGGTGGTGTGAAAAGGCAGGGCTCCACTATAACAGCTGCTGTTTATCCATCAGAAAAGGAAAACTTTATGTCTACGCTGGGGGTAGCATAACTGCCAACTGGTGTTCACTGCTGGCTGTACATTTACTCACAAATAATTCTCTCTTTTAGTATTGTTTTTGATCACCAGAGGCACATGGATCCCTTTCTGTGAGGAACTTCCTTAATGACGTTGTGGGGATTTTTTTCTTGTTCTCATGGATGGTCTAAGGTTGGGGCTGTCAGTCTCCATTTATTGTTTCATAATGTGGCCGTTGTGAAGCCCTTTGAGACTGTAACTGTGGTTAAGGGCTATACAAATAAACTTGACTTGACATGTCAAGAAGGTCTTAAGACATCACAATGGGACAGTTGGGGCTACCTTCTGGCAGCATATCCATAAGGCGTCTGTGGGCTAGCAGTCACGTCAAGAAAACCACAGAATTAGGGAACATTCCCCGAAGGAGAGACTGCGGGCAACACACGATAAATAAGTCCATGTGAAGCACCAGGCCCACTGAAAGCAACTTGCAAGAAACCTATCTATCAGCAATTCTTGTTGCGCTCCTAGGCGAGAGTGTATGGAGTGTATGTGATGCCATATAGGCCTATCTGTCATCAGAGGATTAGACTCTAGGCATTCCACATAGGAAACCATCTCAAACCAATATAGCCCATTTCTCCTGTTACAGCCTCATGATTCGACCGAGGATCTGTCGCATCTCACAGCCCAGACATAGGTACGGCTGAGCTATTGTCCCACGTTGCGGCACGGCAGCTGCCTACGTTCACAGTTTAGTCCGATAGTGCTGTTGCCAACAATGCTACGTGTTATCGGGGCTCCAGCCACACTGGCCAAGTATGCTACTGCTAACCTGATCCCAACAATGTAAAAACCATTAGAGGTAAAGCTCAATGCCGTCCTTGGCTGGAGTTTTTCCACCCTTAGTTTATCGCCACTCAGCTGGTAAAGGCGGATTAGTGTGGATGCTTGGGTGGCATTTCGTGGGGTCGTAAGATAAACGATGGGAATTCAAATAGGAGATGACTTGGGTGGAGTCTCACGATACCTAGGCTAGGTTTCAGCAATGTGCCTTTCTATTAAATCTGCGACATTGCACCATTCCAAATTTGAAAACAGCTGTCTCGCACAAAGAGAGTTCTTCCATGTTGTCAATAATAAAGCCTTTTTGAGGAACAGCTCAGGATAATTTCTAGCTGGTGGGAACAGTGACTAGGCGATATGTGTGCCTACCTGTTGTCTGCCAATAGTTGCCACTGTAACTCCTGTTAGCACTAGCGCTGATGTAAATCCTTCCCCTAATGTAGCAATGTCAGCTGTGAGCTGACAAATTACTGTATACCTCTGTATCAAAATGGTCTGAAGGTATTTTGTTCTTGGTTAAGAAAAAAAAACACTTTAATAGCCACACATACACACACGACCAGCCACACAGATACATTCACACATAGACAGACACACACACACAAACACACATTGCACAGTCCACACCACAGGCAGCTGTCCCTAAACAAGTTAATATAGCAGGCTGTTTATGAGTGGGGCTGAAATTCTAGCCTGACACGAACACCCGTCTGGCACAGCCTTAATGAAATCTTGGGGCTGGGGTGAAGGTAAGGTCAGTGGGCCCCTTGGCAAGGTGGTAGCCATTGCCTACGATGCTTCTGTTAAATTTGTTGTGCAATCTTAAATCAGGAAGCATTGAATAGTATCCAAACTTCTATGGTCAGTTTTTGATGGCATCGCACCACAGCTCAGAAGAACATGTAACTGTGACATGCACTACCATGAATCATTAGGCCTGAAACAAAGACCCATTCAATCAGAAAAAATATGGCCATGACGAGCTGGCAGAGCAAACCACACACATGCTCTTTTCCAGCAATGCCCTGCTACGCATTCACACTGTTACAGTACCTTCATTCACACGTGAGACCTGCCCAATATGATCAGATGTATTCAAACTGCCTGCTGATCGACTACATTGGAGCAGTTGGAGGTGAAGTACCTTGACGATAAACACTCTCAAACTTTTCACACAGAGATATGTATGATATGATATGAGATATGAACTTTCAACCTTACTATCATGAATTTCAAGCTGCCGTTCCCGGAGTCGGAAAGGACGAAAAAGCACTCTCATGTCTGACGAAAAAGCATTCCATCATGTTAAATCTGAAGTACATTACTATATTGTTTTAGACAAATTTGAGTGATACCAACAATGGCAAAATAATCAAATAAGCACCCTGGTTCAACCACCAAGTTACCAGTTTTCAATTCTCTGTTTTCAAAACTCATATGTTCCAGTAGTTAGCGCCTTGCGGGGTGTGCACTCTTTTTTTCTTATTGACCAAAGTCATGTTTTTGGAATGAGAAACGGTGAGTAGCATGTTGCATTGAAACAAACGTATGTTGCTTGCTGGGACCATTTCAAATACAATGCCGGATTGGGTCCTGTAAAAACACGAACTTGGATGTCAGTGGAAAAATAGACATTTGATTTGCTTCCATTTGGGAGTCCATTTGAGTCCACTCGCCCAGAAGAAATCAAAAGAGTCGCTTCAGGTACACTGATAAGATACATCCAAAAAAAGGGGTGAAGGGGTCTGATGAGTATCACAAGACTGTTGACGCCAACTTATTTAGAGAAAATGCTACTTTTGATCTTAATTGTCTTAAATGTACTATTCATTCATTGTCATAACATAGCAGAGCATGAAGTGGAGTCACACTCTTTTCGAAGTCCTTGTCATCATAAGCTATCCTGTACTATGCAGACAGATTCCTCCCTGGGGAAGGAGCCTCCATTCTATTCCTGTTTTTTTTTTGGAAGATGCAGACAGACACAAAGCAGACATGCCACAGACGCTTGCACTCCCTGCACCCTGCTCCAGACCAGACACAGTTGTGTGCTGGGCCGCGACACCTGTCAAATGATTCCTGGAGTCAGGTTCAGCATGACAGACGCAGCCCACCGCGGCATGGTGCCCTAGTCATATTCCACATGGCCCGGTGGGTACTAGACATATCCCCTCGCCCGCTCTGACATGTGCATACAACAGCATGAATATATATAACAATAAATTCGGGAACCATGGAATGAAATTCATTGTACTTTATTAGTTTACATTTAATTCTGCAGACCTTTCAAGACAACAATCAACTGCATTTATGCTATGGAGTCTACCTTTATAGCCATCTAACCAGAAGGTGGACTGCCTTTTAAATGACATAGACTACAGGTATTCAACGCAAAGGAATGTAATCTTCTTCGTAAATATGATCATACTTGTAGGCCACATATTGGGGCGGAAAAAAACAAAAACAAAATTCAACTTGTAGCACTGCCAAACACGACATCCACTCTTGTGTCTGGTGTTCCCCAAGGTTCCATTCTAGGTTCTTTACTGTTCTCTATCTATACGCTTCCTTTAGGTCACATCATTCGCAAACACAATATATTATTTTATGGCGGTACTGGGGCCGGGACCCCGGCCACGAAGAGGTGCCAGGTTGGTCTTCGTGCCAACCACACAAACAAATCAAGTCCGAGTAAAGTTGTCTTTACCTCTTTACAAGAAATGACTTGTTCATTCATAAGGAAATAATGCCTCTTTAATGGTCGTAATAACAAATGCCTCTTCATTTTTTTTTTAATCAAGAAATGCCTTTTCCTTATAAAACTCTACAACATGTCTGGTGGCCGGTGTGTTTGGGGGGGTGGTTGTACAGTCCTGTTTCTTCCCGCTGAAGCATCTCCAAAATAAGGTATTTTCTATTCTTCGCTGACCTCGAAAAAAATGAACCATTCTTTTACATCATCTCGTTTCAACTACCACATCTCTTTACTGTCTCAGTCAAAATGCAGCAACAAGGCTTTTAACTAAACCTGTTAACCCTATTAGAAGCCTCTCTACACTGGTTGACAGGTAATTATAAAATTGATTTTAAGATTTGACTGATCACCTCCAAGGCTTGTATTGGATTAGCACCTATCTATATCCCTGACCTTTTAATCCCCTATGAGCCACATCGCAGGCTATGATCCCGAGGCAGTCATTCCAAAATCCAGGCTGAAAACAGGAGATCAGGCTGTCTAGCTTCTTTGACGTCTTCTTTTAAATCACTCTTTTATAAACTTTCACACACTTTCATGAACTTGCTTTTACTTTGTGTTTAGACTGATTGCTATCATCTTATCATTTATTGTTTTTTGTTTTTATTGTTTTCTTTCTCCGTTGTTCTGTGAAGCACTTTGTAACTTTGTTTTGAAAAGGGCTCTACAAATAAAGTTTATGATAATTATTACTATCAACAGGACATCGCTAATAGGTATCACTGGCAAAGGCAATACCAGAGCTACGTTGGAAGGGCACATCTCATTGCACCCGTGTTCTGGAGGTACTTGAGACCCATGTATGACAGGATGCTAACAGGGGGGAGGGGCGCTATTAAATCAGGCTGAATACATGTGGCAGGTGGGGGGTGTGGAGGGGTATGGGGCAGTTCAAGGAAGGCTCTGGTGTCTGGCTATTTTCAGGTCTCCCTTCCTTGCGGGCCAGCAACAGTTGACACCAGACATGCATACACATAAACACACACATGCATGCACGCACGCACACACACACTGTGACTTCACACTTACATGGAACTCGGTGGTGTTGAGAATGTGACGTCCGTCTGGGCTCCAGCGCGAGGAGACTAGTCCTATTGAGCCCTCATCAATCTTACAGTGCCAGTCGGGCTGTTCGAGAGACCACACCTGAAGAGAGAGACAGAAAGCGATAGGAACAGAAGGACAACCGCCAGCCATCACTGACACCCCTGCCACCTTGTGTCTTCCTCAACTTGTACTCAGTAACCTGTAAGCAACACCTGAGCAACATCAGAAACCATGAAAGACTGGCGCTGGTTACCCCTCCAAAGGTAAGCTGCTGTGTGCGCTGAGCTGTACTCCATGAGAAACTTCTTGATACTAACACAAGTGTGCCACTGTTGTTTCTGCGACTGCAACACTCCGATAAACCAATAATTATGACGACTTTTGTCAATCAATTTGGAGAAAATGTATGGACGTAATTTCAAAATGAATCCCTATTTTCTCTGGATGAACAGATCGATTATAGAGACTTTGGACATTTTTGAGCAATCCCAAATTATTGGAGTACTTGGCGTAGATTAACCAAACATTTGTAGAAAAATATAACAGCACAGTTGATAAGCGAGATTCATTGGTCAAATCAATTGAGGAAAAAAAAGTTTGGTTTGAATGTATCATAACTGATCTCTTAAAAAAGATGGTTGTCACATTGACCAACACCCTTGAGTCCAAAGCTTATTTATGCTCTGTGAGTTTTCTGGTGGGGATCACAGTATTCCCTCTGGTATAGAGTGGGCTACAATGGTCAAGCAGTGTCTAAAACTATAACTGCACTAGCGCCACGCATCAAACTACAGATAGTTGGTTTAAGGTCTCTGTCCCTTTTTTCGACATTGACCTGTAGGGGAGAAATTCCACATGAGAAACTCAACATCAAATATGCATCTGTATCTTTTTGATCGAACTCCTACATATTCGTCAACAATGTAGTAGAGTAAAAAATAAGAAATTCTAACCAAGTGAGATTCATTCAAATACAAGATACAACTTTATCTATAACGTGCTTTTAAAAAGCCCTACTTGCAAAGCCCTTTACAGAACAACAAAGGATATAAATACAGTTAAAAACCAAGTGACATTTAGGAAGAAAACATCTCACTTTCAAAATACTACCTATTGAGACAAACATCTTTTGAAAAGGAAAAAATATTTTTCTGTACTAGAGCCTCCGATTAAATGATTTCAG
The DNA here is from genome assembly GCA_900312565.1 of Beryx splendens. NCBI lineage: Eukaryota > Metazoa > Chordata > Actinopteri > Beryciformes > Berycidae > Beryx > Beryx splendens. Next base: position 8,082 of record OMOV01114886.1, read on the forward strand.
AAACAGAGTATGGTTCGTTATTGGTGTTATGAACAGCAGCCATTTTGGCTCATGTTTACCAACAGTTCAAATAAATTCTGTAAAGCACTTTTCCTCATATTTTCATCACCTTTAATCATTTACTTAGAAGTAGGCTTTGTCACAACTCCGGCTAAAAAAATGATTGATTTCCGATCTATAGAAAACAAACGCAGTCACGCTCAGTTGTAGGTTCCTCTCACATAGTCTATATTTAATAACGTCTATCAGTGATGTAACGTTTAAAGACTTCCCTCTTCATCCTCTCAAAAACATTACATAATTGTTTGATGCTAATAATTACACCATGTCAATTCCACCTCCCAGCCCAGCGCCTTTTGAGACGGGATGTGCATGTCTTCACTAGGGATTGGAATTTCAGCTAATTACATTGCCAGTTAATCTAAAAGTTGAAAGATTTCATCAATTAAACAATATTTCTAAAAACAGAATGATGTTACAAACAGATGCAATTCGTGGCTCTTTTATTGTGTACTCTGTATACCAAAATATGCAAGCCATGTACTGAATGACTTCGATTTCTCCCTAAGTACGTTTAATAATTATGAAATATCAATTCAGTTGTGCAATTCTATTCATATCAGTAAGCAATGAAAATCTTTTTTTTTTTTTGCTCTCACAAGTTTGTAGGTCAAATTCAGTTTTCCTCTAGTCCAGTGAGATTCACTGTCACCACAACTATTATGGGACTAGCACACTGCCAGCACTTGAAGACTCATGTACTCACTCCCATCCCTAGTGTTTCCAGTCCCGTTCTAACTATCCTACCTGTACCAGTCCTCTCTTGTACATAGCACAGAGAATAAAGAGGGAGTCGGAGGACCAGTCCATGTGGACTATCTGGTCCAGGCAGGTGTAGAGGTGCAGGATCTGCAGGGAGCTCACATCTCGCACTACCAGCCTGTACTGCACACAGGTAGCCTGATGGGTGAAGACAGAGAGAGCATGTCAGAAACAGCAAGACTCCAAGCCAACTTTAACACAGGTCATAACTACTAACCACCTGCAATTAGCAACCTAACCGAGGCAATTAAACCACTGTTAAATGTATTCATTCTAGTACATAAAAAGTATGTAAGTAGTGGCATGGATTATACAAAAAGACAAACTTTAACACTTACCAAATATTTCCCATCAGGGGAAACTTTGCAAAGTTGGTTGGACTGCTTGAAGACCTCAGAGAAATTCATCTTCTGATGTGCACAACTGTTCCTACACTGTGAGAGACAGGGACATTTTGAACCAAGAGTTGAGGTGGTAATTTAAATACAAACAAACATGTAGCGATTGGAGATAACGACCCCTTTCCATGGCGGGAATAGCTTCAACTGACAGCCCCATCATCTCAACTGGTGCAATTAGCAAATATGAACACATGATGGCGCCATAAGTCCAACAAATATACTATACTGTGAACACACACACACACACACACTTACTTACTTTTTGGATCACACCAATGAAGCTAGGCCTATATGTATGTAAATGGCATATCTCACTGAACAGACTACTTTTAAGCATGAAATTAGAACTTAATGAAGACGGGAGTAAACGCACACCCGACGTAAAAGTGCAGGCAAAATATACATAAATAAATACAGTAACGTTGTATGTGGCTAATTAGTTACATTGAAGCTCCGGCAGTCGGATCAACCTACACACAGTAAAGTGTAGTACGGGAAAGAAGTATTTGTTTATCTACCTAAGATCAACCTGCACACAAATACACCGATACAATGCTAGAGGTAATAATACTAAGTTAGCTTAACGTTAGTAGTAGTAACTCTGCTTGCTCTTTGTGCAGTTTAGGTAAAGAGGTAAAGAAGGTAAGCCAGCAACTACAGAGGCCAACACTACGATCTAACATTAACGGTAACGTT
>OMOV01114888.1:0-15218 GCA_900312565.1 Beryx splendens
AAACAACACAGTAAACAACAAATACTCCCACTTTTAGATGCACATTGTGAGTGAACCCATATGTTTTTCTTTAATTTTCCTTTGTAATAGCAACGGCCGAACCCCACAATGGCATGAACAACATTTAAAACATGATATAATCAACCAGATGTGATGCGCCAGTCAAATTACTGTGGGCCTGCTGTCTAAATAAACGTGTGTGCCACAGATCCACATGAAGTGTTACTTCCTTAGAATCAGTATCCAAAACATAAATGCAATCCAGCTATTATCACCGCATGGTTAACTGTAGGCCAGTTACCCCCTGATTTTCTGAACTCAGTGTTCGCAGGTGGTCTAAACTACCAGCACACTATGCAACTACTGAAAGGCTGCTGCCAAATTTATGCTAAACCGTAGGGAAATACGGCACATTTATTTCCACATGTGTGTCTGATTCATTGTGAGATCAGACTGCAGCAATGCAGAAACAGATAAAGCAAGTTACACTACTAATGTATAAGGGGACTCAATATTCATAATAAGCAACTTTGTATTCAGGCATTTGATTTCTGCTGCATAGGCACAGCAGAATAGAGCAGGGATTTTCAAACTCCCGGATAGATGTGTTTTAGTCCACTGTCCTGATTTGATATGGTTTTTGATAGGAAAATGAAACCTCTGATCAGAAGTCATTCTCATACATTTTCTCATTATGCTAACCACTTTTGAATGAAATGAGAGAAAAAATTATAGTATATAACACCACATATAACACTGTTCCACTGGGAAAAATAACTCTCTGTGAGCCAAAATTGCGTTTTGCCTGTATGGTGAAAAATATGGAAAGCGCATACCATATTCCATACACCATATACCTAAGTTTCTCTTTGAGAGGTGTTTTCAGTAACAGTCAGTTTTGGCATTTTAAATGAAATTGCGTTGCACTTGAGTTGAGAGTGATTAGGCCTAAATGATTCATCTTGTGTTTACTTGTGTCCTTCATTTTTGCATTGTAAACACCAAGCACTCCCAGATGTGTAGGTTTTGCTTTGAGGAGCTGTTTGCTGATGAAATGAAGGCAAAGCAAGGAAAAATGAGCTGTAAATACCTTGCAGTCAATTGCATTAAAAACGTGTTGTGTGTTCAACAGTGCCTTCTTTCAACACCGGATGAAAAGGCCCTTGTAATTTTCAGTCACTGTGCCGTGTTTCAGTGGCTGCAAACGATGTCAAATTAGCTTTCTGTTTGAAAACAGACTGTAATCGGCCAATCAGATTCAACTTACGGTAAGCTTCATCAAATTCAGACATCGGCCTAGAGGTTTTTGTGCTGTATGATCTGGATGTGTGTTTGTGTTCGCCCTGTGATGGACTAGCAACCTGTCTAATATAATTCCCTGCCTTCTGCCCAATGCATGCTGGGATAGACTCCAGCCCCACATGACCCTGAATAGGAGTAAGCGGGTATGGAATATGAATGAATGAATGAATGAATAATAGTTATTAAAGCTACACTAAGCAATTTTTTCTGACCACTAGAGGGTGACAGAAACCGTAACACATTCGTAAACACACACAGCGAACCTGCTGGGCCCCTTAGGACAAATGGTGCATAAAGGCTAATGGCTAAAATAAACGTACCTACAGAGAAATATCACCTTTACCAGTCTCGCTTTGCCAGATTTGTCGCCCGCTGAAGGGTACATGTCCCACAATGACAAGTGAAGAGAGAGGTAGCAAGTTTACTAGTTGAAAACGTTTACTCGCTCGCTTCATCGATTCACCATTACCCGAATCTTTTTCAGGGAGGGGAGGGGGAGAGAGAGGAGAGGAACTAGTTTTAAAAAAAAAAGGAAAAGCTACGACTTGGGCCGAACGTGACAGCAAGCTTTTGAAAAGAGATGAAAACAACAACACAACTGGCCCGTGTGTGTGGCAGTTTGTTTATATCATTACTTCTCTCGGAAATCTCCACGTACACGTGAGTCTCAGGATTGGTTACAGGGTCCACAAGAGTGTGGACAATGTTGTGGACAATGTGCTGCTGTTAAACTGGGTTTGCTTTCTCTTGGTCCTATTTTTGGTCCACCTTAGTTGACTTGCAAGATGACATTTCCACAGACATTCACCCACAGGATGACCTTTCCTCACAAATTCACACAATTCACAGAAGCTACACAGGCGTCAAAACAGCCTGCAACGCTGCAGCAAATCACCGTTGCAAACCGACTAAAAAGGTGCTTGCCTCTCTTATTTGCCCTTGATGCTGTCACCCACAGAGTAGTAGGGTTTTATTGGGAGAATACTGAATAGCACAGCTAAAAATGAATTGCAGTTCGACTTCAAGAGATAAAATGAGTTTATGTCTAGACATGACGGAGCAAACAGATGCTTAGTAGGGCAACAAAGCATCAATATGCAAGTACGCCTTGAGAATTCACATTATGATGTCTTTAAGTCTATCAGCTCTGCTCTCTGAGGGAGATTATAGCCCTTAATGACAAAGCTGTAATGTAACCTCAAACTCCAAAGGACAAAAAAGCCAAGCACCACTCCCTCTGAACCATTAGCATGCTTCCTTAACATTGTGCATACTGCAATTCCAAGCAATTCCATAATTGTCAACTCCTGACAAAATGCTTCATGAACTCTTCTATTCATTTCATTCCATTTACATCAAGCGTTAGATCAGTTGGAGTTGGACTCATCAACTCACAGTCTGACTCACACACTCTAATTTGAGAACAGAGAGAGAAAGTAATGCATAAGAAGCTAAAAAATATATTTTCCTTTGTACATTTTAACTTTTTAGCATGCATGTCTTGATTTTAGTTAATGAACAGTCGACCTTCAGCTTGAGCCGCCCCCAGCCAAATAACAATATTGGAATACATGTATCTGGAATATTAAGAGCTTCTCACCTGCTTGACTTCATATCCCAGAAGAACAAAGTTCAGATCTGGAGAAACTGCAAACTTAGAGGCCTTAAATGTTGCCTGTGGGAAGAACCAGAGATTCATTTCATAATAAATCAGTTTAGTTTTCTTAATTAATTTTTCCAAGGTACAATTGTAAAACAGTTCACACCATCCCCCAAACGTTTTCTCACAATCTGCGATCAGTGTAGAAAGGTACAGTGAGACTTGAGGCAGCCTAAGGATACATCAGGGTGAGCATACCTGCTCAGGGCAAAGTAAGCTACCAGAGTAATGATTAGGCATGCAGCCCAAAGAATGCAGTGAAAAAATATCCATCTTAACAAGTCATTTTATCTACCATTGACTCATAAAATCCTATTAGTGAGAAAAATCGAGATCATTTCAGTTGTTTTCAATGCAAATCATCTTGTTTCAGCAGTATTCTTGAATCTGGTGTCATTTTCTTGACACAACTCAGGTATTCAGCCTTGTTCCAAGATACTGACACTTGCCTGTAAAATTCATAAATGAGTGAAACTGCGTTGGAAATAAGCAGAATTATCTCATATCATTGGCAGAATTTCTCACTTGTTTTGAGGAATTTGAGAAGTTTTGAGAAGTTTTTTTTTGCAGGGTAACTAGTAGTACTCACAAATGTGGTGTTCTTCAGTAGGAGGTCTGTCTCGTTGCTTTGTGTGTTGGCTTTCAAAATATCTCCACCCCAGCTCCGAAAAATGATCTCCTCCTCTAGGACAGACAGAGGGAAGACGAAAGAAAAAATACAGATATGAAGAGTTTGAGTCATTATCTGCGGAGATGGCTTCCATTAAATTTCAGACAGATAGACCATCAGACTATTATTGTTTTTTAGCCACAGCTATGAAACTAACAGATAGAGATTTGACTACAAATCCTAAAAGTGTGTTTGCAGGGTCAAGAAATCAATTTAACTTGAAGTGATAGTGATGTCTTTGGGTCTAACAGAAAGTTAGAGAATTGTTCAGCCTTGGTGGAGGTTTATACTCTCTACTTTTAGGATGTCGAGGCATGGCCTCTGGCTACATCAGGAGTCGATTTTATAATGGGGCTTTTTTTTTTCTTTTACCAATTTATAAATCATCTACAAGATACCTCCATCTTCCTACACAAGGTAATTAGGGTTGCTGGAAAAGTCCAATTTGTTTAAAAGAGGTCACAGTAAGTCAGAGACACTGGCAAGGTTAAGTGGATTGCAAAATGAAGTCCTTTTAAAATAATGAAGTATACACACAGATACACACTCACAGTAGACAATAGGCAAGCTAACAATTAGATGAAAGGACGGCTGCTGTGTTGCCCCCTGAAGAGAAGAAGTGTTTGACAAGAGCAAAGGAAAAAAAGAAAAACAAAACAACAAAGGCTCATTTAGGAGGATCTATCTGTGACAACTTGGCTCAATGAGATTACACTTCAACCTCCGACAGTGGAAACTATGACAGGAGTGGCTGCAATAACTCTAATCTAATCCCAAACCAACTTTACAATCCAGGGAGGCCTGAATTTCATTAATGCTTTTGACAGTTCTAAATCATTTCAAGGTCCCCATCTCATGTAAATGTCAGCGAATAAGCTCTGAGGCATCAATCTCAGGCAAGAGGGCTATAAAACAGCAAACACTCAAAATACTTTGGAGCATAATGATAGGAAAATAAACATGAAAGACAGATGGATTGCTTGTGATTAACGGGGGTATGCGAGCGATCTTCAAAAGAGCTCTTGTCTTTTAGATATCCCCACCACAAAACACAGTCCTTTTTTCATATTTTATATGCCTCACATTAATTGATGGTTATGAAAACATTTTACAGCAAAATTATTCTGAAAACAGGGCTATTGTCCCACTGAGTTGACAATACCTCCATCAGAAAAGGCTCTGAGGATGAAGTTGACACGCAATCTCACCAGTGATTAAAAGTGTCCCAGCTATCGAATGACTTGCCATTTTTCTGAAAACCGCAGAATTAAATCTTACGCCACTGTTGACACTATTATCCAACTGAGGTAAACCTTCGTTAAATGCATTTCAATATGCAGGTGTGCGACAAGCAGCCAGGTTCTGCACTGTGGTATCAGACAAAGCATCTGAGATGATTTTCATTGTTGATTTGACATTGCTCATCTAGCCAAAGTGCCCCTGAGCAAGGCACCTCCCCCAATCACCTAATAAATCCGTTTTTATTGTGTTTCTGTATCCACATCAGAGCATTAGAGCCAGACTATAAGACTCTAAACTTAGAGCCAGCAGTTCTGTTGGCAGTCAGCATCAAGGAGAGGGGTTTGGAGGCAGTAAAAGAGTTGCATCTTATCCTGAGGTTGTACTGGTGCATGAGGTATTTTAGCTCAAAGAATACTTATCCACAATAAAATACAGCCACAATGCTTTTTAAATGGAAGTGAGTAATCTATAACTTTTGTCAAAGTCTACCAGTAGGAATTGCAACAACATGGACAGACCTTATCTCCTGCTACATCCTCATCCCTCACACGAGTGAGCTAACTATTTAGAGCAGAGATCCAACAGAAAATTGTAATGAAGAGTTAATATATTATGATTGCAACATACTGGAATAATAATACTGCTTTGTTATTTGCTTTTTGGCTGAACAAAATGAGTTGTGATGGCTCATAGCACTGTTGAGCAGTAGAGAAATGTGAGAAGGTTGGGCGGGGAACTGGGAGAGTCTTGTTTCAAACCAGAGTACATGCCAGAAAGTGACTTTTGAAAGCCAAAAGCTCAGCACCTGGACAAGTAATTGTTGACTCACTGGCATTGATCAACAACCCTATTAAGCCCATGCAGATACATTATGGTCATTTTGTGCTATGGGACAGCAAAACATCTTATTGCTTATTGACTTATTGCCCCTTTAAGATCCAAACTGACCTACTAATGGGCAAGGCTGTTTCTGAGGAGGAGGCAGACTCTTAAAGGGGAGTCCTTGTCCAAATAACTTGTCGCACAGTTCAATCTATTCAACTTGTTTGCATAGCGTGGTCAAAAATGTACTTTATGTACTGATGTTAGAGTGTTTCCAATGTGTTTCAAGCACAAGTAGAGACCCAGCAACTGACTGTCTTTGGCAACAATAAACCTACTGACGTTTAACTATTTCAAAGCCCAAACTGCTAAAATTATTGATGTCGAGTGTTGAGAATATACAGTACAAAGGAGCTCTGAACTTCTGTATGTTTGTTTCATTTTCACTATATTTTCGTACATTTTCATCTTTCCCCCCCCTATTGTTAAATGCCCTGAAATAGTAAGACGCTCTTCTCTCTGCAGATTGTCTCTGTGCACCCCGCTGTGGCACCAACAAATCAGGAATGTGGTGCTCAGGCTGCAATGTCACCCGAGTTGATTGAGCATTTTAGTTTGGAGCAGCTGCCACGGTGCTGACGTAAATGGCATGGCAGTGCAGGGAAAAGGGTGAGGTTTGTTGTCTATGGCGGTGAAGCAGGTGTTCAAACAAATGCCACTCTGGAGCCTTCATCAAGTCAGGTGTCTCTGTCGCTCTCCAGACACACAAAGAGGCATCTGGAGAGCCACTAACTGAGCCGAGGCATCTGGTATCACATGGCAATCGACATGAGTTTTTACATTATGTCTGATGCTTTCTAGTAGCCTACCACATACAACTTTCCCCCAAAAATGTATGAAAAATACATATTAGATCAAACATTGTATTGTCCAGGACTGCACTGAGAATAATAAAGGAATACTTGTATCATCAGTGATCCGAGGACACAGTAGATACTGCAAATTGTGTGCAGCATACTGATCTAAGATAGGTTGTTATTTGCGTTACATTTTTTAGCCTCTTTAACCTCTTTATTGGCATAATAACTATGAGAGAGTCCTCTTGTCTTGTCTTATCCTGTCAGAACAAGTAGAGCACATGAACGAGCCAATAACTCAAAAAGTCTGAATCTAATGCTGTAGGCTTTATCTTTGTTAAAAACCTTCAAAGAAAGATTTTGTGTCTAGCTAATGTGGGCTTAGCTGTACATCATTAGGTAAGCCAGGTCGTTTTAGGGTGTAACGCAAAAGTAATGTAGCTAGTAGTGTAACAAATTACTTTTCTCTGGGAGTAATACGTAAAGTAATTATAGTAATGTGTCATTTATTTGTTTTTTCCAGTAAGGACCCCAACACTGCTAGGCAGAGGTTTAGTATCTGGCTATATTAGAAAGTTGAACCTGTGAATTTAGGGTTATGTGGCTATTGCTGTAACCAACAAGCCTTGTTGTCACAAGGTTACATATTTGTGGTACCCTTTTATTAAAACCTTTTTTCTGTTTAAATTTACAACTAAAACAAACCTGTTTCTACTGTTAGAGCATTCAGTGTGACTGCTGACAGTCAGACTCACAAAGGACTAAAGAAAATCTATAACCATCCAGCCAGCACCACAGCTTCTGCATCACATCGCCAGCTTGTCTGGGAAGCTAAGCAGGTTTGGCTGTGGTTAGTCCTTGTATGGGGAGACCACCTGGTGCTAGAAGAGGTGTTGGAGGACCAGTGTGACGTGCTCTTCTCTCTGGCCTCATGAATATTATCCCCAATGCCCCAGGGCAGAGACAGGGACTCTGTCCTGTGAGTGAACACCCTCCTTCGGATGAGACATTAAACCGAGGTCCTGACTCTGTGGTCAATAAAGATCCCATCGGCATTTTTCACAAGAGTAGGGGTGGAATCCTTCCATCATGGCCACCTAATCATCCCTCGTTACCTGATTGGCTCTTTCAGTCCTCTACTCTCCACGGAGATAGCTGATGTGTGGTGAGCCTTCTGGTGTAAACTGGCTGCCATGCATCACCCAGGAGGGTGCTACACATTGGTGGTTGAGTTGCTGAGTCCCCCAAGGCACCCAAAGCGCTTCACATATCGGGTGCCTTGAAAAGCACTATATAAATGCAATCAATTATTATTATTATTAAAGGACTAAAGAAAATCTATAACCATCTCAACAATCACTGTGAAGACAGAAGCAAAGACATCTTCCAACAAGGTCGTCAGCATGCTCTTTGGTATTACATATTGTCATTGTGAGCTTTCAATCGTATTCACCCCTTTTGAACAACTCAAACTGATATATTATTTAATGAAGCCCGCCTGCATGGGTTTATTATGCTTCTGCACACAAAGATCTTCTGAACTAACCAAGGAGAATAAAATAAACTTTTCTGAGATCAGTTGAGGACTTTCGCTTTGGCTCTTGCAGCGGTGAGAGAAGCAGCATTCAGGAGGAACAGGTTGATCTGCAAAAGTCCGGCTCTCAGGAGTGGAAACCCGAGCGTGACTGAGAGGAGCCAACCCCAGCAGTCCTGTCAGAAGATGGAAGGGTGAGACAGCTTGACAGCTCCTATACAAACAGCCAGACTCAAACCGTTCGCCAGAGAGCCTCAAAAGAAGAGGACTGCTCTGTCACGAAAAGTGGTACTTGATGTGTTATTCATGATATTTGCCACACAGGAGTCTCTTGGATGAGTGTCTTTAAGACAAAGGAAAGAGCAAGATGGCTAGACAAAGATTTCTCCCACTGTCCATAAAGGGTTTCACTCCCCAACGGTAACTGCGGCCCAATATGGGAAAGCAGGGACATAGGGTTTATTAGATTATTAATCTTTGCACTCAGAGTGGTAAAGTGGTATATTACATAATAGGGCCCAATACATTATTTTGTTTGAAGGATTAAATATTGAATAAAATGTGCATTTTGTGCATTCTGTGAAGATACATGACCCTGGGTTTATCGCATGTGGTCATGTACTGTATATCCATGTTAGTATCCATTTCAGCTTTCAGCTGTTTTGTTCTCATTTCTGTATACCATCAAGGACCATGTTGAAAACAAGTGTTTAAGTATGCTTTTACATGTTATCCTTTGGGTTTGGGTAGTACCTTTTTATACCCAATCAATCAATCAATCAATCAATCAACCAATCAATCAACCAACCAACCAATCAATCAATCAATCAATCAATCAGCTCAATTTTGCTACTTGAAGTTCTTCACATATTTACCAGTACACAGGATCTAACTGTCCCTTAACCTTCCCTTGTGCTGTTTGGTTGACAGCATAACAAGCATGGCTGTTAGAGGAAAGAACACACATCCACTCTCAGCAGGCATCAGAGCCGTACTGCACTACACCATTCTGTACCATACCTACACTTACACATAATTCACAACTTTACACCCCATAATTCGCTATTGGTGTCAACAGCATGAGGCTAATGGGACTGCTGACCCTCCTGGCTTGAAACAGCCTGCTCAGCTGTTCAGAAAAAGAGTTGTACCAGCAAGCAATGAGCTTAATTATGTAACACGGTTACGTCAAAGGCTAAGAATGGTGTATGACTACGTACTTCTGCTGCCAAAGCCATGCTGTCAAATGAAATATAAATCTTAGTCTTAGTCATGGGATAGATTTCCATTTTCCATATTTTGGACCCCAGCTGGTGCCATGAGTAAGCATTTAAAAAAACACAGATTATTCTATCATAAATGTGACTATTTTACAAACACATGTCTTTAGATGACTCATTGCTTTAATCACTTTGTAAGAGTAGGTGTCATTTTTTTTTTCCAAATGGTTGAAATCTCATTTTAGACTGAAACCCTTCATATACCCCTCACACTAACTCTGCCACAGATTCACTTTAAAGCCTTAAATTTCAAACCCATAATGCTTGAAAGCCCTTGCTGATCTTCCAGATACTGGGTCAGTAATTATTAGATATGATGCCACCCAGAAATCTTTTTTCACTGCGGTGCGTTCTGCATGAGAATATCGTAAGACAGAGCGGCTTCAGTCTGAAAAGTTAAAAGTTACAGTGATAAACTTTTCAGTCAACTTATCAAAGCTCTTTTGGATTTGTCTTTCTGTTTATTATTGTTTACTGCTTAGGCTCTTCAATTACTGTTTTTTTTGGAGAGATTTTCAAGGTAAATTATAGCCTTGTTTTCCTTTGAAAGCGTTGATGTTTACTTTGGGGCTTTTGAGATGATATTGCAATTGGAACAGGTGGGATATGTTTTTTGTGATAATTTCTTGACTGAGCATGCTGTTACGGATGAGTTTGCAGATGCAGGAATTGTTGTATTTCATAATCAGTGTATAGCTCTTTCTTCTGCCCCAGTATTTCCTCTGTGTAGCCCTAATTATATCTAAAGTTTCAGCTCAACCAAGCGCCTGCTTATTTTGAAGCTACCTAGCTGCAAACCCGTGAAAGAAAAATACTGAGGGCATGCAATTCTTGCCTCATTTTCTTAATTTCACCTCTATTTTAGATTATACATATGCCATTTCCCATTTCTTGACTTGACACAAGTAGCTTACACTGTAAGTCAGCCGATTACCTCAGGCTGATAAATGTCCTCTGGGAGTTTTTCATTTTATTAGAATACATGCTGCCATAAACTTTAAAGTAATTGGATCTGGAAGGTTTATACTTCTGTCAATATTTCAGAAGGAAAAATATATTTCCTCACTGATGGGATACTCAGCTGTCATAAATCAGAGAAGGAACTGAAATTATTTTGCTACTGCTTCATTTAAAGGGCAAATTTTTTCGGGTCAAAAATTCCAACCTTTATAGTGATGCTGTAAACAGGGTTGAATATAAAATTATATGCGTATCTCTACTCTAGGGCATGTGTACAGATTTGTCCTCTTTCTGATGAGCCACAAACCGTTTAAGCCTTGCCCTTAGAATAAGGTTGCCACCCGTCCCGTGAAGTAGGGAATCGTCCCGTATTTGACAATTAAATCCTGCGTCCCATTTTGAATCAATACGGGACACAATTTGTTCTCCTCTGCCTCTGATTGTACGCGTTGCCTTCGTTGATTAGGTTGGTTAGGTTTAGGCATGAGGAGTGAGATGGTTAGGGATAGGGTAAGACAGTGGTCCCCCAAACTTTTTCTGTCAGGCCCCCCCGCCGCGACAACCCCACCCACCCCAAATGCCTTAGTTGTCAATTAATTGCACTATGATATATAAACTCTCAGCTGTTCAGTTTGTTTTACTGAAAAGAATAAATAAAATCAACTTCCAAAAAGATTTGATAGTATAGATTGTATTCTGACATATTTCTTGTAAACATTCTTGAATATATTTTCACATTTAAAGTAAAATTAACTTCGAATTTTTGAATTGAACTTAGGAACAGTGCAACAACTTAGATTTCCCCACTTTTAACAGCAGGTGCTCTCATACTGAATTAGTGTGCAAGAAAAAAACAAATCCTGCATATCAAACAATGACTGATGTGGGCCTACTGCTCGTCATACTTCCTTACTTTACCTTTTTATCTGTCGTTATGGTTGCGTTGTCATTCACATTGCTGAGCGGTTTCTGCCTGAAATCCGTGACCCGCCTCCAGCTGCGGAGCAGTCAAGTTGAACTATTTTCAACTCTTTGCACAACCATCTGCCGCGGAGTCCGCTCCCTTCCATAGGAAATCATGGCGTTTTGAGTGGAAACCGCTCCGCAATGTGGTGGGGTATTATGTCGCACCCCCCCCTGTCGTTCCTCTGTTCCCCCCCTAGGGGGCACGCCCACCTGGTTTGGGAACCTCTGGGGTAAGAATATTAGGGCGAGAGCCAATCAGAGGCAGAGTAGGAGCAGGTATTTGCAGATTCGCAGGTGCCGGGTGGGAAAATGTCTACCCCCAATACTCCACCACCACAGAAACTAAAACGTATGCAGAAATACAGGCCTGAGTGGGAAGAATTAAACACTGGGCTTGACAGCGTCAGCGAAAATGAATACAAAGCCAAATGCAAGATATGTCCGCGAACGTTTTCGGTGGCGCATGGTGGCCTGGCAGACATTAGACAGCATGCCTCAGGAGAGCAGCATTCCCGCAATGTCAGAAGAACCAAGCAGCAGTGTCACAGTTCTTCGCACCCCAAGCATCTCCCGAGACTGATACGGTAATGACAGCCTTTTAATCCCTTCTATGATAGGACATCATGTTCTGATCGATTAGATTTCCTATCTGGTTGTATTTACTAGCAAATAGATGTCAGTGAGTCACACCACAAGGGACTGATTTTGTTGTTACCTGCCCTATAAATCTCAGCCCCTGAGGTGGACGTGGACTGGCCTCTTTATAGGCTATTATGATGTGATTTGTTTATTAACGTTGAGTTTTAAAGTCGAATAAATAAACATTTATTTAATATATGAATCAGATTCAAAAATGTTTGTATAGATTTTATTGTGAAAGTGTTTATTCTATGCTCCTCGGGCCCGTGGTGGTTGTGGCCCCGAGGAGCAGGGGGCGTCCTTTATTTTTCTGCATGGAAGGTGGCATCAATGACTGGCTGAATTCAGTTTGATGAGCTCTAACATTTGCAAATACAATATTAAAGAACAGCAACAAAAGGAACAGATTTGACACACAGGGAGTGAAGGCATGAATGAGACTAGCTAACACTAGAGTTGCCTGCTGGGAAAATTAAGCGCAGATTGAAGCTATAGTTAAACATATTTCTCAGGGACGTATCTGCTCTGGAGGCAGAAATAATCTCATCGGTTGAGTTAAACCTCAGTGGGCAGAACCAAAGAACCACAACACCCCGAGTTAGCTAACTGGCTTTTTTCATTAGTTCTTGACCATGGCATTAATGATCTTGGAAGGTCAGCAGGCGAACTAACTAGCTTACCTAGAGAGCTATAGGCTAGAATGGCTGATTTGAATTTGGAAGGTCAGCGAGGCTAATTGGATAACTTAGTGTGGGGAAATTTGCATTTTTTTCGGGTAGTAGCAATTTGGTAGGTTTCATAATATTGGTTTCCTCCTCTCTTACCTCGTGCCTTTTCACTGGGCTTCAGGCTAACTCCGCTCACTGAGGTTTAACTCAACCAATGAGATTATTTCTGCCTCCAGAGCACAGGCAGTAGGAACAGACAAGACACACACAGGAGCAGAGGGGGAGAAAAGAGAGTGGGGGAAAAAGAAAAATGAAATGCTTGGCAGTGTGGCTGCTTTCAAAATGTCTTTCAGAGAACACTGGCATCTGAAATTGTAATAAAGTTTATTATAGTCTATATTAAAAATGCAGTGCCTTCACATTGAATTACATTTAAAACAATGAACATTCACTGCTCTCGGTATGGAAGACATGGTCCTGTTCTTCCTTTTCTGTGTGACCACTGCATGTTCAGTCTGCACAACAAACTCAGAGAATGTAAACATGAAGGTGACAGACATCATTTCAAACAATATCACCTCAGAAGTTGCAAGGTAAAGTCTGAAGCCATTTCAAGTCCAGACCTTTGACATACTGTACATACCATTGATCCACTTTGCATCAGGATCATGCACTTGGAAGTTTCTTTGAAAGAGGTCATCCAGAGTCAAGTGAGAGCCAAGGGATTTACCACCATCATCTACAGGGGGAAATGAAAAATAAATCATCAATACATTAAATAACCTAACTACAATTAATGAGTTATCAAACTGAATGTTAGTTACTCTGCATTAAAAAAATAGGATGCATTTGTTGCCAGTAACTGATCACATTTTTAATTTCCTCAAGGTCCGCATGAGGTTGTGAAAATGACAGGGTGAAATGAAAACCACAGCCCTTAAACAGTCTTTACTAACAACAAAGAAAAGGAAATCAATGTCCTCTGCAGTTGACTTGTCATTTCACTGGGTTTAGTGAACTGGGGATATAGCAGTAGAGCATCTGCACAAAGTTGCATCTTACCATAAATAATTGGGAAACCAGAATTACCACTGAGTGGTAATCAGGAGTACTTCACAAACATCAAAGCAGGCTTTCATCAGCTTTGACACTGCAGTGACTCCCTTCCAAACATCTTCCTATACAGTCCCTGCTTTGTCTTCTTTCTGTTTTTTATAGATTTCCATCTGCACAAATTGTCAGCAAGTAATTATTACATTGGTGAAGGACGGTGCCCTCTTGATAACCCTGATGCTTTGCCTACAGTCACTCAGCCTGGAAGCTAGAGTAGGTAGCTGGTGTATGTTGCTGCCTGTCTTAGGGTGCTGTAGATTTATGATGATATAGCCTGATGTTTTCTGTGGTACTCATTTGTATGGTAGCATACACTGTTTATTGGACTTCTGTATGAATGCTCACCTTGGATTATGGCACAAGGGATAACATATCCTGGGTATTGATAAATGGAAAAAAGCTCAGATTGATTCACTGCAAAAACATGTGTATTTTGGTCAATACATATGATAACGTATGTTTTACAATGAATAAATAAAAATGCAGATTAAAGCATAATAAATTAGATGGAACAAATTAAACTGCTGTGAATGTTGACTAACACAGACCAAACTGACCCATATCAATAACTTTATTTAAAAGCTGTAATTCAGTCGTTATAGAGCTGAAACACTGGTTTCTGGAAGTAGATTTCCCATTCATTTTTCCCATTGGGAATTTGATTATTAGCCATGATATTTCAACAACTATCAGATTGTGATACGGCTATATGCGTTCCTGTAGAAGTCATCAATCAATATGATTTCAGCTTTGTTGTTAAGAAATCGTGTTTTGTTCCTGAACTCCTTGTAAAATATTTCCACCAATCGAAGACTGGACTTGTTGCCATAGAAACCTTATCCACTCCAAAGGTGAGCATGTTAGTAGCCAGGCCATAACGTCTTTGTGTCGTCTTTGTAAAGTCTTTCTGAAATGTCTATGGAGAAAATGACTCAGAAATTTACTTAAGGAACCAAGGCCACTGAAAAAGGGAGATGATTCAGCAATGAACAGGACATTTTCCAGTGTTAATAATAATTTGAGTTTACAAGTATTGGTTGGAGAGTTGTTTTTCCATGCATTGAGCTCCTCAAAACAATCAAAAACTGTCTCAGATGAACTCTGATGGTGTGGACTTATAGAAACACGTGGCTGAGGGCGCTCGGGTAGTCGAGTGGTCTATTCCCTCGGCTCCAACACGGGAGACCCGGGTTCGCGTCCCCGTGTTACCGCCGGCTTGGTCGAGCGTTCCAACAGACACAATTGGCCATGTCTGCGGGTGGGAAGCCGGATAGGGGTTTATGTCCTGGTCGCTGCACTAGCGCCTCCTCTGGTCGGTCGGGGCGCCTGTTCGGAGGGGAGGGGAACGGGAGGGAATAACGTGTTCCTCCGCACGCGCTACGTCCTTCCGGTGAAGCTCCTCGCTGTCGGGTGAAAAGAAGCGGCTGTTGGCTCCACGTGTATCGGAGGAGGCACGTGTCAGTCTTAACCCTCCTCAGATCGGTAGAGGGGGTGGAGCAGCGACC
>OMOV01114889.1:0-31584 GCA_900312565.1 Beryx splendens
CCGCACCCTCACACCAGCACCCACTCACCCACACTCACCCCAACACACACACACACCCAAAACCCCACACACGCACACACACACACACACACACACAGAGAGAGAGAGAGAGAGAGAGAGAGCTCATGTGGCATTCAGAGCATGGCCTCCTAAGATTTAACAAGACAAAACAACTTAGAATTCATGATACTCTGCACACACACAGACACAAATGCATCACACAAAACATACACACATATGCACACAGAGATGCAATTACTTAGCCCTAGTGTCATATACACAGACATAAACAAATACTGAATTGATCCAACATGTTTAACATTCTACACAAAGCTCTGGGAGCCTGAAGACAATCAAAGCCTGATGGGGTTTTAGAGGGAGGCAAACTCTGCTTCAATCAGCATCATATAGCCGGCCAAAGTAAACAATAGCAAATACAATAATTAGTGTTGGTTAAACTTAAGTTTTGCTACACTAACTGAAGAAAAAAAAGCATCTTCAGCATCAGAACAGCCAAAACTCTTCACACAAGACTGCCATCTAGTGTTCAAATCTTTCCACTGGCATTCAAATCTCCCAGGTCCCTCTTACAACGGTCAAATCTGAATATATTTTTCCTGTGAACTACTGCTAAAAAGCAAATGACCACTTCTTCTCTGTGCTTGATTCATAATGTACTGTGCAGCTGTGACTTTCCAGTCAATACTTCTGGCATCATCACCTCCTGAGAAAGAAAACCAAGATAGGCAGCCATACGTTATGTGCCAGTGACACTGTAAATTTCAGGCTTCCATCAACCTCCATTTCTCCGCTGCCAGTTTTTGACTCCCTTTTCAGTGCTGCCATTGTTATGATCAGTGATGCTTCCAGGAGCTGATGGGGTTCATCTGCTCGAGCTGTACCTTGTCATTGTCAGTCATCCGAGCCGCAGTCCTGAATACCAGAGGAGCCTTGAGCTGTAGTTCATGTCTCAATCATTTGCCTCACCCTGAAGGTGGGGAAAGGTGCTTAATGCCAGCAGTTTCACTAAGACCCAGCTGTCAAAAGGGATCAATCATGCTATGCAGCTAAGCTTATGTGGGTATGAGGCTGTCCACTTGGAAAATAGGTAGTGGCTCTTATCTGAGGCTGCCAATTGTGCAATTAGAGCAGAATATTTGTAGTCAAAGACAGTCGCTGTTGAAATTTAAGTCTAGGATGACCTCATGTCCTCAGAGGGTTTATTCCCCATCCTCTACAATTATCAGCAGCAATTTTTTAAGTCTCCAGACTGTCAGTCTGTCACACTGTGGTTTAGTGCTCAAATCCTCCCTTCATTTTTAATTGATTTGCAAAGGAGACTGTTTTCAAAAGGAGCTAAACATTTGCTCATTGTCCACTGTTTTTATCATCAGATATCCATGCGTAGATCGACCTGTTTGGATGGACTTGTGTTGTCTGTTGGTGTAATTAGTTGTGTATTTAACATTGTAGCTATTAGTAGGCCTGTCAAATGTTTTCTTTACAATAATACAATAAATATGCAGCGCAAACTACATATCTACAAACTATGCATGCCACTACCTGTTGTGTATGGCAAACCAAATCTCTATTCCATTGCTATCATTACTCACAGTTTACTTGATTTTCATTTGCCAAAAGAAAGTAACAGTTGTCATACTGTAGCTTTGGGTGCAGTTAAACCTCTGCCAGCTTTGGCTTTAGGGCTTTGACAATATGAGTGTGTGGACGTGATTTCCATGGTGTGGAGAAATGGTGTATGCAGGTCACACTTTGTTTCTTCCTGAAGGTCCTCTTGTTTGTCTGGTAACTACCTTTGTGGGCCTATCAGAATATGCACCTATTGATGTGATTTCCCATGGTGCAGAGCAAATGAAGAAGCTACAAGAGAGGCACAGTTTTATGTGTGTAGCCTCATAATGTAAAATAGTCCAGGCTTGGCATTCCTCTTCATCTCCTTCATTATGGATGTCTTCCAGCCTTGTCTGGCAGCTGTCTGTCATTTGGAGAACTACAATACGTTCAGAGAAATGATGACATCTAGTCATGGTGAGCTCAGATGGAGAGTAGCCATTCTTGGAGAGTGTCCCTTTGTTGTCCCTCTGAAACCAAATTGAAAGCACAGCGAAATTCTGCTCTTTTGTGCTGAAAATGTAATCATGAGCTATTTACATAAGCAGTGCTGGCAGCTTGTTATGAGAGGTAATAAAACTATGGAAGCCAGAATGTTTGATAGAAAACACCAAAGGGCCTTCAGATAAGAACAATACAAATTAATTTGGAGACAAACGACTGCATCAGTTAAAAAAAAAAAAAACATGCAGGAAAAGATGCCTGTCTTTCATATTATATGCAGCTCCTAGGGGTTAATAAGATTTATAAATTTTCTTGATGTTCTTTAAACCTTTCAGTTTGAACAAGTGTAACACTGAAATCTGGTCGGAGGAATGTTGGTGTTACACTAACATAACATAAAGAAATCAATTAATGTAAAAAAAATAAATCTGCAGAATGACTAGTTTTTTTTGTATATTGTATGAAACTGCTTTGTTTGCGTTCATTTATGTGCTACAAGTGTGATTTTCAGACCTGTTCCTCCGTACAATGGCAGTGAATAGAGAGAGAAAAACCCACAATTCTCTGATCTCCTCTACTGGAGCAACAGATAACAGAGAATTTTGGGGTTATATCATGGCCAGGAAGCTACACAACCCCATGGTACTGCTAAAGTTCAACGACACTTTAAGTGCTAGCCAGTGAGAGAGATAGAGAGATTTAAAAAGGCCAACTCACTTGGACTGTTCCACTCCCTGTTTTCACCTGTTAGTGTGCATCCATCGAACTGTAAGTAGGTTACTTAATATGTATGTAGGTTAATATACTGATATGATTGTTGCTATGCTTAGTTCATAATATTCCCTCTCAGCTAAATGTGAAGTGAACACTTTACTTCTCCTGTTGTTGCAGTCATGCTAACCACTTGCAGTTAAGAGTCAGCACTATCGGGTGCCCCGGTAGCTCACTGAGTAGAGTGTGTACCATTTAAGGCTCAGTCCTTCCCGCAGCGACCCGGGTTTGAATCCAGCCCGCGGTCATTTGCTGCATGTCCTCCCCTCTCTCTCTCCCATATCTTCCTGTCTCTCTCACTGTTACTATCAATAAAGCATTAAAAATGTCAACAACAAAAAAAAAGTCAGCACTATCTAGCTTTAGCTGCTAATGTGTGCACAAGCTTTGCAAAACATTACTTTATTCAACCTCATTTTCTTATGTTTAGTAATTTAATGCAAATTGATAATTGTATGGTTTGCAAGCAATTTTATCAACTAAGGTAATCAATATGCGCTCATGTAAATGTGTTCACATGCACACTGCAGCCATGTACGCCACTTGTAGTGACTATGTATAAGCGATTTTTGCGTATCTTTCAGTGTATCTGGATTTATAGTGAATTGTACGTTGTAACTGAGTGACTGCCTTACAGTTAGCTGTTAGTTGTGCACTATTTGGTCGTCATTCTACTATTTGTAATTTCTGTGGGCACCTGGTGTCACGTGTTAGAGTGCCACCTAGTGTATCTTCTGTGTTGGCAACATAGTCAATCCATGACTGTAGCCAACAAGAATTCCTTTTGGAGCTTCACGTCTATTGAGAGATTTGACCAATTACTCCAGCAGTGGGCTGAAATCCCCATGAACCCAAGTACTGGAGCGATACTGTCAGCCAGTCTCTATTATCTAGTGAGAGTACGAATGAAATAAAAAGAAGGATTCATCTCAGTTGTTGTCTCAACATTTCGGTGTCTGACAGGTAGATAAACATCAAGGCTATTGATTTGCCCTCCAGCATGTCTGGGAGACTCAGTCCAACATCACATTTTATTGATTTGTTTTTCTTTACACAGCATCTCGGGGTAGATTTACTTACATTGTAATGCAGCCAATATACAATATCGCAGGAAATGAGTAATCACTCTGTTTCAACTCATTGTACTCAAATATTTGTTGGATAGTTGGTTAGTATAACAACCTTATTGTATCTGGCTCCTGAAGGAACCCCTACATTTTTAGGTGATTTTGACAGAACTTCTAAATCTTATTTTCCTCCCCTGCTCAGTGGGTTTTTTCACAGTCTCTGAATTAAAATTGATCTTGGATGAATGAGCAGCAGTTTCCCAGTGCTTTATATTCAGAGAGGGAAACATTGATTCATGAGGTCTTGAGGTGAGGGGAGATAAATCTTGAGAAGATTCATTCTCACATTTGAGAGGTAGAATAGGTGGAGAGGAGTCACAGCTATGGGCATCACCCTGCCCATCTGTAAAAGCTGATGTAGCAGGCCTGAAGAAGAGGCACTTGTTTGGAGATTAAAATTAGGTGATTGTTATTTTTACATTTTACGTGTCCAGAACAAACCTGTAGGCCTTCACGTTTGCATGCTAGTGTGTCTGTGTGTGCTTGTGTTTGCCTACAACCTCAATTTCCTATTAGTCAATGATCTGTCTTCTTTTGCACCCCGCTGTACACACAAGTGCTAGAGTGACGGAAAATTCGATGAACAGTCTTGTGCTCCTCTGAAGGACTCCCAGAGGTAGGTTTTGGTGTCAGTTCTAGACTCAGCGTTCTGCATTGACATTCAGCAATCATAAAGAGGGAAATCCATTGTAAAAGAGGCAGAGATACCGATTTATCCACTGACAATAGCCTCAGCAATCTGTAATGCAATGCAGCTGGGTGTTGTGTTTGGGGGCACGACTCTCACTTTTTCTCAAGTGGAAACTCTCGCTCTCTTGCTGTTACGATCGCTATTGCTATCATTATTGCTCTCTCCATCAGCATGTAAAACCAACGGCCGGAAGCAACGAGTTCAGGTGAGTTCTCTGGGAAATGACGAAAGTAATTCTGGGCAATGTAAGAAATCGTTAACTGAGGCAGAAGTACATGAGGCAGGTTGATGCAAATTGAGTAGAATAAAAAAGTAAAGTAAAATAAACACGTCCTGGAATGCTCTGAACAAAACAGATGATATTTATTACTGAGAGTAGCTGAGGGTGATATTCTCCTTTTAAAAGTCTTGATGGTAATCGTGCCAGAGCAACCTTGCGTACAACATGCTGCACCTTGTTTTCTTTAACTATGAGATTCTCTGGCTGTCTTCCAGGGTGTTCCTGGTTTCCAAAGCACCTTACAGTACCACAAGTGCATACATCTTTTATCATGGAACACATCAGTGGGAATCAAGCCTCTAGCCCTGGCAGTGTTACTACCATGCTCCACTCACTGAGCAGCTCAAAGCTATATGAGAGCCCACTTTTAATCTTGAAAGCTAAAACACTATTAAATTGAATTGCATTGGGCGTAAACTTCTGTTCCTGTAGAACTCTGAAATTCTTACTGGTGTTCCACATGTGGGGGCTTGCATTTACTCTCCAATAAACTCCTGTCATGGACAACATCGCTCTACATTTCTTATAATGGCATTTTAATAGATGATTGAAATTGCTCATTTGAAAATGTCTGGAGGTAGGAGGTGGCAGGTGCCAGAAGTAACAGCTGCAGAGGTGTATAGATATATTATGTGTGCTTTTGTGTGTGTGTGTGTGTGGTGTGTGTGTGTGTGTGTGTGTGTGTGTGTGTGTGGTGTAATGGTGTACAAAACACCATTACTATGGTAAAAAGTAAATGCATCTAAGTAGCCAGTTTCATTAAAAATATGCAATATTCAAGAATAAGTATAAAAACATTCAAACTGGGTCTGTTTTGAAGGATAATGTAATGGAAGGAATTTATTGAAGTGGTTACTTTACAACCTGCCTATATTGATTTCCACCATTCACTATCCCATTCCCTTGAACATAATCCTATGCACTTATACCGTTATAGTCTATGATTTAACTTCAGTGCCAGTTAATAGTTAACAGGCCTTACTGATACTTACAGCACATATGTAATTTATTCTAGACATCTCTGTTTTGACAAGCATTATGCTGAATTTTATTCTGACACATACTAAAACTGGACTTTACCCCATCTGGTGTCCTGCTGCTGCTTCACCTGGGACTCCTCATCACAGATGTAGCCAGACCACCAACTGCCTGACTGCTATAGGTGTGCCAGTCTGCAAATCCACTGCTTGGCACGGCTGAGCCTGCCAGCAAGCATGCATTATTGATTTACATTGAAAACTATCAGTAAGAAGCGTGGTTCTGTAGAGCACAGCATCAACACTGCCAGATTTTGGGGGTTGGATTCCTACTGGGGCTAAAATACACTCATGGTAACGTTGGGTATTTTTGAATTAAAGCATCTGTCAGATATTTTGTTTCCGATGTTGACTTCATCAATACCATCGCCACCGACCACTCACTACCAACCACTCCCCTGGTCTGGCAATAATTCAGTTCAATAAACAGGAATATTCCACTTAGTTTTAACATGAAAACCAGAATATAAACTAATCACCTAAATCGGATGCAGCTGCACATGATTTCAATGGGGAAGACAGCTGTGTATGCTAAACATCATTCACTATCTCCATCATCTTCCATCTTCCATGTTCCGTGTGAGGTGTCAACAAATCATGTGTAAACACAGCTTGCTCAGTCAAAAGCAGAATTATAATTACTTTAATTTTCAGAGTAAGTGTAGAGTGTAGTGTGTTGCAGCAAGAACTACAACTACCTTTTGCAGTGAGTCCTTTCCCAGTCTCACACCCACATGATGTGGTCTGTTGTTTCTACAAGAGGGTCTGACAAACCTCTTCAGCTGTGTTACAACGGCATGTTACAAAACCTTAAGCTCCACCACCGGGATCCTACGGGGGCATACTGGCATGGATGTATAGAAGCTGGGACACAAATACTGTCCTCGGCCAATTTGGCCCAGTAGCTGATGAATGGAATAAGTTCACCTGTTTTAGCTTTAGCATGGCCTGGAATAGTGCACAGGCGGATTGCTAATTGGTAATTAGCTTCTCATTATTGCCTGGATGCTAGCCAAAAACAACAGAATTACCCATGCAAGACACGGCAGGTGTTAAGACGTACGCCTATGTCCAGGGAGACTTTGAGAATGTGTACAGGTAATTACTGGTACCACTTTACAATAAGGGTACATTAGGTAACTAACCCTTAATTAACAGTTAACTAATGTGTCTAGTAATCATTTACTAATGGTGTTCATGTTAACTAAG
Organism: Beryx splendens; assembly: GCA_900312565.1. NCBI lineage: Eukaryota > Metazoa > Chordata > Actinopteri > Beryciformes > Berycidae > Beryx > Beryx splendens. Next base: position 7,192 of record OMOV01114889.1, read on the forward strand.
GCTGCTTAGCTTTAGCTGCTTATTAAGCATTAACTAACCGTTAAGCAGGTTAGTTAATGCTTAATGTACCCGTATTGTAAAGTATTACCATAATACTTGCATATAATGTTGTCTATAATTATAACTGATTGGGATGGGAACAGCAAAACGAAACAAAATTAAGGAATGTATATTTGTTTTAGTATGGATATCTAATTCTAAAAGTTTTATGAAATGTCATCATGGCCTTTTGTAAGCCTTTGAGAGTCCCTGGTAGTTCTCCCTGACTTCTCTTCTGCCTTTTTTGCTAAAGTGCTACAATAGCTGCAACAACCTTGAAGTCTGCCTTCTTTCAAATCAATATTACGCTTTGCACAAAGACTATATTGTCCCCATGGCTGTGCACTGGGGGACCCTGTGACTGAGATAAGCTTTGAAGTGTTTTCTTTAAAAATGTTAAACTTTAAGAAATGCTCCAACTACGACCATCACGGCACAGGCTGGTTCATTCACAAACACTCTTAGATTTCTTACAACAATCTGCCCATGGATAACAGGAGCCTCACTGGAATCTGCTAATCTCATCCACAGAACCTGAATGGATAGAACGGTCCTTCCACTGTATCATAATTTAGCTGGTACACCATAAAATGGTGACTATGGCATTTTAAGGGTTAGTTATTATGGTGACAGGGTGAATCCAGGCGTTGAGGCCATGAAGTGTGTCATACTTGCTACAGCTCTATGCAGATCTGTCAGCTGTACGAGTGCTTAGCAAATTGTCAAAACTCAATGTTGACATAACGAAGCATTATCAAAGATTGTGCTTCTCTCACTAGCTCTTTTCGTCAAACCAGGATATTAGCAAATCTAGCTGGTAAGCTTCATCTACTTTAGCGTACTAGCTAAATGATATAAACTAACGCAGCTAAGCCTACCTTTAGTGGAGAAGAAAAGTTAGCATTCGCTAACTTCAAACAGCTAATGGACATCGGCTGAAACAGATTAACTCAGCTATAAACATTTCTACTAACTGCACAGATGTCAATTAAAAAGACAGCAGCATCGTAAAAGACCTTTGCAGGGGAAAACACTGCTTGCTGCAAAACCTCTCACCTCAGTAGCTTGTCTCAGTCAGTTCATACGGAAACTAGCCCAAATAAAATTGTTGCTGCTCTGAAGGAACAGAGACAGGAACGTTGATTTAAATGGGAAAGACCATTCTATCTATTCAGGTTCTGCGGTCTCATCTGCTGAAATTGTATATTTTAATTTCCAGCTGAATATTGCGGTTACTCAAAAGTCTTATTATTCCAAATCTGTCTCTCACAAAACCTGAGTCTGTCACAATGAGATTAGATTAAGCTGATCCAGGTGCTGATAACCATAATCATATTTTGGGGAAGAGAAAAGCAAACTGCAGTGGCCAACTTTAGCTTCTAATGTTGAAGCTATCTCTAGTAGAAAGATAAGCAAAGGTTATGGCAGCTCACTGTACAACAAACTGACAATGCATCAAAAGAATATAAAAGTTCATTAAATACTGATGGCATATTAAATACTAGTTTCATTTAACTCGTAAAAAACTTTACTATATATAGGCTACTATATCACTTTATATTTGGTAATTTTGTACATGCATTTTTGTACGATAAGACATGAGCTGGAGAAATGAAAGCCTATAAGCAGGTTCTTGTCGACAGATTCAAACACCATGTGAGAAACATCCTGCCACACCCTGATAATTGTAAGCACAAGGCGGATCTGAGAGACATTTTGGAAAATCTACCCAGAAAAATACATTCTGTGGCCAGTCTTGCTCACGGCCCCTGGTAAAGTGATGGAGAACATTCTGCCCATTGTGCGATGCATTAAGAAACAGAGCTGTCTAGTAACAGCCTGAACTCACTGCATTATTTATGAAAGTGTCACTTGATTGCATACAGAAGATTTTCACTGTGTTACTCATGTCAAAAGGCCAGTCTGGGTCTCTAAATCAAATCTACTCATTTCTCCGTCTGCAGGTGTGGGACCTCTCAGGCTGGGGTGGCAGATGGGGTGATCCCTCCAGGACTCAAAGCATAGCCTCATCTCCACCGCCATCAAGAGACAGAAGAGAAAGAGGAGACAGAAGAGGACTCTATGTGCAGAAACCAGTGAGAAGATCTGATACTAGAACAGCAACAAAAACATCCACCTCAGGACCGGGTCCTTCTGCAGCTGTTAGTCACAACTGACTGTTATATCACATACAAATCTCTTGTTTTTTGGTTTATGTTTTGATATTACATTTATTAGCAAATATCTTACTTTTAGCAGAAAAACTGAATCAAGAAGGACAATTGAACAGAAAATCTATCGTGTATGTATTAATAAATACACACTTAATGTCTTAATGACTTAATGCAAACACAATTTCAAACCTTAAACAGCAACAACATTTTTGTTACAACAGCTCTCTCTTGTGGCAGAAACAATCAGCTAAACTGCTGGTTCCGCTACGGCCCACTCAATGGTAACTACATCTCAATCGAAAGTTATTTTTCAATTCTAACAAATAAAAAAGCATTTTAAAGAAAAAAATAAAACAGATGCATTTTCACATAATTTTTCACATCTTTTGGGGATGGGGAACATTCGGCACAAAGCCTCCCTGACAAAACCACAGTGCCTGTTAAAGCAGACTTAGGCTGATCCTGTACCTAAACCTAAAAGTATTTTTTAAACAAACAGGTTTAGATGACGGATTAGCCTAGGTTTACCTTAACAGGCACTGTAGTGGGAGAGGGGGAGATATTATACAGCACAATGTTTTTAAAGCACAGTTATGTATAGCCCTCTGCCCTGTTTCTGTGCCCAGGTGATCAACATGCCAAGTTTATACCCATATCCTGACACCCATGGGTGAACATGTATGTTACAGGAGGAGGGGTCACGTTTGACCAGGAAGTTCACATCACGGCAATCCAGCGTGCCCTGCAGAATGCTAGGGATGGTCTCAAACTTGTTTTCACATGTCCTCCTCCAACTAGTGACGCGGGACCTGCGACATGGATACAAGGGTGAAATGATAGAGACTGGTGAATATAAAACCATGGATGTTCATGATTATGCATGAGGACTGCTCTAATTACAAACTATCTTTGGTAGGGAGATTACAGGTTCTCAGCTAGGAGAGAAAATCTCTTCCCTGTATTATATGGATACAGACTCACCGAGCTATTAACATCCTTATAGAACATCTTGATAATACTGATAAAGTTTTCCCCAAAACCGAATAACTTCAACGCTTCAGTGGTATCAAATGCTTTGTAAAAGTCCAAGAATGAGATAAAGACATCTGAATTAATAGGATGTGAAAAGTCTAGACGGTCTAGTATCCATGGTATAATAGAACTGACTATTGGACATGAAAGACGTTTTGGTTTCATTAATATTTTGGCAGAGGCCCAACTTAAGCCTCTCGGCATAAATGAGAGCAAAAGTTATCGGGCGCCAATGTCCTAGAGCAAATCCTTATCTGGTTTAGGGAGTAAAGTAATGAAGTCTTGTTTCATTGTTGAACTCATTGCATTACTATGAATACACTCCTTAAATATTTTGTATAACGGGTTTTCTGTAATGTCCCAGAACCTCAGATCAAATTCTACTGATAGAGCATCTATTCCAGGTGATTTATCACTCTTCATACCATGAATGAACTCTGACAATTCCTCTTCACAGAAAGCCTTGAGACCATCAGACATATGGAGCGAACTTCACAACAGAGCCCGAGAATTCAAAACACGTTTTGTCATTAAACCGTGAATTGTACTGTGTCTCATATCCTGTGATGTGTTTTGAGATGACGAGGAGGTCTTCACATATTGTATTATTAATTCTGATGGCTGAAATCTTCTTTCATTTATAATTCCCTTTCTCCAAGGAAAAAAGTAGCTGGTGTGTTTTTCATACTCCTCCAGCCATTTGGCACCAGATCTTATAAAGGCACCCTTTACCATCCTGATACAATTGATCAATATTTAATTTCAGCCTATTTAACTTAATTGCATCCTCTGCAGATAGATTACCCTTAAACAAACGGTTAGACTCTTCCACTACTTTCTTTAATTAAGGCCCTAATCTTGTTTTGCTTTAATTGCTATATTTATCACACTAAATAAAAAATCTCACTTAATCTCACTTACAAGTTCAATTTAAAAAAAACATCCTCTAAGAATTTAATCTAACAATTTATTAAATTTCCAATAACCACAAATACCGTTCCACTTGTCTTAGTCCCTTCATGATTGATCAAAATCATCTCAGTGTCAGTTAGCGGAGTGATAATGTGATCTGTTGCTGCATACAAATCTGTTATGTTAGGAAAACATAACTCCATGCCCAACACTAGACAACCTATCACAGATATAAGATGGCTTAAAGCCTGCCCTTTGGGATGTATTTTTGAACCTGTCAGATTCCTTTTGTTTTGCTGTGATATTTGTATTGTGGCGTTGCAGTCAGTTGAGAATAAGAAAAAGGCTATTTTCAGGCTATATTTGTTGAGAAAGCACAGAGGGTCATGCATATACACAGAGTTAGGGTGTGTACAAAACACATGGACACTAACACAGACAGGAGTACACAGGGCATAAGTCTAAATAAACTCAACTATTTCTAACACACACAATGCCCTCATTGTCTCTAGATGGCAAGGTTTTATAGGCCTAGCAGCTTATGTGTTATTTTTTTGTAAGAATGAGTTATCAGATAAGCTGGCCGCTTGGAAAGATAATAGGCCAGTATCCCCCCCCCAGTCAAAAAGGCGTGTCTCTCATTGTTTACCGGTTGTGACGGAGGCGCGCCCGCGTGCCCGCGACAGGTGAGCGCTTCCAGTGACGAGCCAAAGCAAACTGCACCTGAGTCACTTTGTTACCTGTATGTTGATGAGGTCAAGCGGCTCGCGCGGCAGCTGCGAGTAACTTAGCCCATTAGAGACATCGGCAGCGTTTTGGGAGTTAAATATTCTGTATTGATTTTATGGAGGACTCGTTATTTCACAGTTTTAGAGCGGTAAAGATGAGCTAATCCAGCCACCCGTCATGCAGCAAAGCCTTACTTACACTCTCAACAGCTGTGTGTCTAACAGCCGGAGACTTTCTTATTCTGAGCAGGCATTTTGAAGTCGTGTAGGCCCGTTCATCCCTCTTGTCCCAACAGCAGCAGCAGCAGCATGGAGGATGTGTCTGTTCCAGTGAAGAGCAGCGTCAACATGGAGGAACTTTTCAAAACGGTAACTTTTACGTATTGCCTATGCGCCGCGTGCGTGCGTGCGTGTGTGTGTGTATGTGTGACTTAACCTGTCCTCTGTGCGTGTGCGACTTCACAACAGTGTCTAACCTGTCCTCTGTGCGTGTGTAGGTGGCGGAGGTGAGAGGTCTCATTGAAACCATCTCCTCTCAGGCGGAGGAGGTGGTGAGGAGACACGGCGCCATCCTCTCTGCTCCAACCCCACAGCAGAGTAAGTAACCAGTCAGTCTCCGCACATTCAAACATGTCAGCCGTTTAGCTTATGGAGATAAAAGTGGACTCTTACTTGGCACAGCCGCCATGAACTAAATCAAGTTGTTGCTGCCCTGTTATCTGTATGTTGTCTTCAGTATGCAAGTCAGTACTTAAAACTCATAGCAGTGATGTCTCCTAAGGGAAGAGGTGGTTAAGTCTCAGTGGGAGCCAGCTAGTCACCAGTATGCAGTGCACTCTTTTTGACTTGCACATTCTGCTGTAGGCTCTTTTTTTAAATATAGGCTACTAAGATAATGTACAAGACCTAGGCTCCAAATTCAGTTTTTACTCCCACATTTATTATTAAATGTAGCCTATTGTGTAACTGAGAAGAACACTGCACTTGTGCATATTTAAAACCAATAAATTCTTGTCAGCAGACAGTGACCACAGCAACATGTATGGTGAGATGTAAACATTCTCTGAACCCCTTTGGTAAACTTACTTCAGTTGGGCTGGTCAAACAGGGGAATATGGTAGTGAAATAATGCACAGGATATTGATAACGCTGCCAGAATCAAAGCATATCAGACTCATACCTATATAAATGCAGACAAATCAGATAAATACTTATATAAAGTAAACATTTTTACAAATGGTAGTCATCTTTGATAATCACCAGACTGCCTAACAGGTGATAAACATGGTTAGACATGAAGCTGAGGACACAAATTATTAGGCAGTAATTCTGTAAATATGCATTTTATTTGGTGGCTATATCTGGATCATAGTTGCAAAATATAGTTGCAAAAATGTCCAAGTCCAAATGTTGAAAAACCACTTCAACCAATGAAATTCATTTATATTAAACATGATGCCTTGGGCGTGATTCTTGAGTGATGGACAGTGGTGACTGAACCTCTTGGTCTAAATTAGGCATAACGCTTCAGTCAGTCAGGTTTCACCACCTTGCAACAGTTCACCATGTCATGGACTCTGAATGGCTGTGTACGAGCCATACAGGCTATTGGCATCACAGTGACCTGTTGCGATTTTGAGTTTGCTACCACTGATTGACCTTTTAATCTTATTCTCAGGAAAAAAAGATGAGCTGGAGAAGCTGAACAGTGAAATCAAGAAGAATGTCCACTCTGTCCGGGCCAAGTTGAAATGTAGGTGCAGATATTATCTCTGACACAATCTGCTCTTGTTGATATTTATGTCAGACTAGAGATGTGACTCGAACAGGTGGAACAGTTTTTAGTATGCAAGGAGTCCCTTTTTTGAAATGTGGCCCTGCACCAGTACAGTTTGAGACAATGAGGGGGAACTGTGCAAGACTGTCAGTTCATCGTACTTCCTGAAACGGTGGGACTGTGTAGATCATGACTTATGATTTGACTTGCAAATGCATGGAAATGGGAAGCTATCGCACTCAGCTGCTGGCGATAAGTGAAGACACTGTCCTGGAATAACATTAACCTCCCCCATTACTCGCAATAGAGATGGCGACATTATGCAGCAGACTGTATTTGTCCAATAAGCTTTCCATGCCGGCATGTGCATAATAGTGGAGGCTGTCTGTGAGTGCTTATTAAAGGCCTCACTTGGGTCCTGTGTTTGTGGTCTTGCGATGTCATCCTTGTGTGTTTTCTCTCAGCCATGCAGGCGAGCTTGCCTCTAGATGAGAACAGCAACAGTGCCTCCGTGAACCAGCGTATCCAGAAGAACCAGGTCTGGCATTGCATGATTTATTTGCTGTAATGAGCCAGGTGCATAAAGATGGTGGACTCTGGGTTTATTACCTTTTCAGCTCAAAGTCCAAATCGTCCAAACAACAACCTTCCCCTTTCCAGTTTGGAAACCATCAGAAATGACGGCATGTTGCTGTGTGGGATGAGCAGGGGTATTACAAAGAGGCCTCGATCTTTATGCATCTGACCAGACCATTACTCCTACTACGATTCCTTTTAATCTTTTCCAGTCTGCTCTGAATTCTCCAATCTGTTCACCACTTTCCACTAGCACTCACACCTGACTCGGTGGTTTATGGAAGTCTTGAGGGGCTACTACAATGCGCAAATCTCCTTCAGAGAGAGGTGCAAAGCACAAATTCAGAGGCAACTGGAAATCGGTGAGTCTGCAACCAAAACACACACACACATTCACACCCTTCCCACTCTGGTCAGTGTCAGGTAAATGGCCTTTATATTGCACACGTGGATCTTTTCATAGCAGTTGTAGTGTTTTAGAGAGGAGGGAAGCCCTGCCTACTCCTGACCAGCAACATGAGCTAGTAAAGCAACAGGAGACATCTGTGAGGGCGTTTCTATGGTAATGGCTGCTCAGAGGCGGGCAGTGTTGGGTGGGTATCATGTTACTCAGTCACAAGCAGTGTAACAAATGACTACTTTCTCCTCTGCCCCATCTCTATACTTGATCCCGTGTTACCAGGTGTATTACTCTTGCCACACACTGTAATGTCACTTGTTCTCCCTTTTTCTTTTTACAAACTAATGTTAGGGCTATGTAGCAGTTTTGAATTAACACTGAACATGCTTTTAGTAATAGATACCACCTTTTACCTTGGCTGGAGTCCTGTAATAAGATCTGATATCCCAGGATTTTGAAGCTAAGGACGCGTGACATGCCTTTGTCGACCCAGTAAAGGAGTGTACACAGTCATGGCCAATTTCCTCTCCAAAAACATAAGGCAAGCACAAAGTTGAAGACCGCACCACAACGGGTGCCAAGAAAAACACAAGACACAGGAAAAAACACCTGCTGTTGGCCATCTGTCTAATCGGCCTAAAGTGCTACTCATCCTGATGAGCTGATTTTATAAGCACGTAAAGATATCTTATGTCTGTGTAGGAGGCAAAACCCACTTTAATCCTACCATTAACAAGACTCTTAATCTCTTCAGCTACACCCTGATATTGGCCTGATTCATCCTGTGTATTCTAATCAAATAAATGGACGTCTTTCCTTGACCTGGGAGAAATATGATCAACTGGCTTTTGGTGTTTTCCTTTTGTAATGATGTCCAAAAATATAACCACAGAAAAACTTCCAAAACCCTGCATGGAATTAAATGGAGAATGAAACAGAAGAGGCCTTAGCTTCTGACACTCCTAACAGCGGAGGACTGTATCGGTAAATAAAAACACACTGGCTGCTAACACAGGAATTCAGCACATAGATTTACAGATATTGCACCCTTTGAAATTCTCCTTTGCAAGTCCCCTGCCTGCTTGGTCAGTGGGGAACTATAAACAGCCCCTCTCCACGCTGCAAATGGGATGAGAGTAGGATTTCTTTAATTTTTAATTTTTAATTCTAACATCTAATTCAGGCCATTGTTTCCCAAACTTTTTAGGCTGCTCTATCCCATTCCCTGAGGCGTTTTACTTGTCTGGCCTATCTCCCTGCAGACTACACACAGGACATGGCTCCAAACTATGCAAATAACTCAACTGATTGCAGTTTAGAGAATCTAATGCTCCAAGTCTTACATGTCCGTGTGAAAATGTGGTTGCAGATGTGATTGCCTCTTTTGCAAATGACACAAAAGTAATAATGCAATCAATTACTACACTTAGGAAGTAATTGTGCTTCCACTGTAATTATGATTACCCTGGAAGTTCGGTTACCTGACCACAGATACCGTATGTTAAATGTTAAGTGTGCCCACTGATCTGTTTGAGATGGCAGTCATAATTTAACTAACCTGTACATCAAGGTCATCATCAAATCGTTAATCAAAAATTTGTTTATCTCGTCTGTTTTGTCTCTTTCAGTGGATAAAGTGACTACAGATGAAGAGTTGGAGGAGATGCTTCACAGTGACAATCCTGCCATCTTCACGTCTGATGTTAGTCTGAATTTTCTACTTTATTGTTTGAGTCACAAACCATAGCTATTCAGTTCAATGAAACTTAATTTATCCCCACGGGCTAGGCATTAGAGCATCGTCCATGTCAGTTCCTGTCAGAGGGAAGAGAGCCTGATGGCCTCAGGGACAAAGGTTGCCTTCTTATGCACTTTTGTTTTGCATTGTGGGCAGCCGTTCAAAAGCACCATACCGTATATGGGACGGGTCACTGAGAATATTATCAGCTTTACGCAGATAGTCTTTGCTCTAACACTAATACCTAGTGCACTGGACATTTACTTTTTTATTGGCCACTCAGAGAAGCAGTTACAATTTATGTGTTTGCATGCGCTGTGTGGCCTTGTAGATGACGGTACACATTTCTTTACACAGATCATCTCAGGCACTCAGATTCCACGCCAGGCCCTGGATGAGATCGAGTCCCGTCATCAGGACATAGTCCGTCTGGAGTCGAGCATCAGTGAGCTGCACGAGATGTTTGCTGATATCGCCATGCTGGTGGAGACCCAGGTAAAATGGCTGCCTCACTTGCACATCTTTTCCTGTTTTTGTTTTTTTTAGGCCATAAAAATAGATGAATATTCTGTAGGGAGGTGTGGGTCGAAACATTGTTTTCTTCTTTTTGTTTTTTTTCTTGCTCATAAGATGTTTCTGTTGTCTTCACCCACTTTGTAGAGCACTGAGCAGATAGCAGATGAAATTAAAATTATTCCCAAATTGATCGATATTCTTGCTTTATCTGCACTGCTAATTGATGAACTAAATGCTTGTGTCTTCTACCAGGGGGAGTTGATGAACAGCATAGAGAAAAATTTAACCAGTGCTGCAGAGTATGTAGACACGGGCAAAGCAAGTACCAAGAATGCAGTCCTCTACATGAAAAACAGACACAGGGTACTGCCTCTCCCGAGCTTCTTCAACCTATTCAAGAGTTCCACCGCTGCTAAAACTGCTGCAGGACAAAACCCCTCAGACTTAAAACCATGACTGAGCTCAGTGGCCCTGAACCTTGTCCTGTTGGAACATTAAATGCACCAAACATCCTGGTCAAGGTCCGCCTATCAAAGCTGGCAGCTGTCCTATGAAAAAAAAAAAACCTGTTACGTCCGATTTATGGAGTGGTGGCGGATCTGCTCCCTCACTCCTCTCAGCAGTGGAGTAATGGAGAAGATGGTATTTTACCTTGTCCAGAGCCTGCTGGCACTGAGTTATGACACATCCTCTGCTGCACATGCCTCTTGACTGCCTAAGCGAAAGCGTCAGTGTTTGCTGCCATTTTCTTGGTCTGTGTTCCATGTACTGTGACATAAATGTTGGAAATAAAGTGTACTGTAATCAAAGGAGAGTAATTTGTGTGATTGCACAAACAGCATTGGTGGAGTTCATGTATTCGCCTTCATTCACCTTTATCCCATGAGCGACATTTGGCTTGCAGGCAGTGTTAACAGTAAACACACAGTAGAACACACAATACAAACACTGGTTGATTAGATGAGACAGGGAGTCATTATCTTCTTAAGTAAGTAAACAAGGCTGACAACTTTGACATATGGTAAGAATGACAATAATTTGCAAACATGATACTGTTAAAATGTTAATGTACATATTTGCTGCAGTACTTGGTGTGTAAATGTACAGAAATGTGGAAAGATCACAGATCGCTGGTGGATGAAGAGCTCCATTAGAAAACGAGTCTAAGAGTCCACTGCTAAGCCAACAATGTTCTCAAGCTTCTGACTCAAATGTTTTCATCACTAGGGAAGTTTCTGTCTCTGTTAGGAACTAAATCACGCCTTATATATCAAAGCCTATAAGGACTAACTTATCTCCCTATGGATCTCAGTTTCATATTTAAAATCATCAGGGCCAATGTGCCCACCCACTTTTTCTTAACTTCTTTCGGTTTACACTCAGTGCTGGATCCCAACTGGCACAGATCAACTACGTGTAAATACAGATTGCTCTCTGGGACAGTAAAATATGTTTGTAGAAAGCAGGAGCCAAAACATATGGCTGCCATTAAGTCATGCTTGTTTGATGAAGAACAAAAACACATGACAGTTTAACTGTTTCCTGAGTGTGATCCATATTTACACTTCTAATTAAAATCATAGCAGCCAAAACATAGAAAAAACTGTTCAACTCACTGACCAGTTGTGACTGAGTTAATAGGAGTAAGCCTCTCACTCCTGGCTGTACTCAAAACAGATTGCTGTTTGGAGTTTGTTTTCAGAAAATCAGGAGCATGTGCATCTGCGTTATCCACCAGAAGATGGTGCTGTTACTCAATAAAGAGCAGACTGGAAACATAATGCATTTCTGGGCCTATAGCTACTTGAGAGATCAGTTAATGTGCTGTGCTCTTGAAAACAATGACAAACGCAGTGAAGTCCATAATAATACAAGCAGACACTCTTGATTTCAATTTGTTTGTTAATGAAGGCTTACAACCTCAACTATACTCAGACTTATGTTTTACAGATGGCAAATTAGTATAATTCCAGTCCAAGCATTAAATAGGTTAGAGGAATCTGTGATAGGCTACACACTGAAATGTCAGTTCCATTTTTGGTTTAGCTGAAGTATGATTCCAAATTCCAAATTCCAAATTCCAAATTTTACAAGGCACAGTACCTGGAGGAAAGGAGGAGAGGAAGACCAAAGAAAAAGTGGATGGACAACATCGAAGAATGGACTGGCCTCACAATGGAAAAGGCAACCAGAGATGCCGAAAACAGAGAGAAATGGAGACAGATTGTGTGGTCATCGTCAAGGGAGCCCCAACAGCAGTGATGTTACGGGGCAGGTAACAGGTAACATGATTCCAAAACAAATGAACGCTGAAGACGGAGGATGGATAAAGATCCTGGAGGTTTGGCTGATGAGAACCAATGGGAAACCCCAAGATTCATTGTGAGAACGATGCATTATGACCCAACAACAATATTGTTTATAACCAGTGGGAACAGCTGGGAAAATGATCACCTGGGTGTCTTATTTCACCTTGCAACGTCACATACGCGTCAGAGACCCTCGTTCTTTGATAAGCATCCCCGCCAGTGTCATTTTTAACACGTGTTTCTTTGGAACAACACACACAGTGTTACTTTTCAATAGAAGATATGTTAATAGTAACACATGTTGTGTTAAGCTGTATTGTCATTAACGTGTTAAGAAGAAGACTCTAACAGCCCTGCGATGTTGAATTTTGTGGAAGCGTCTCTGCTGGGAATCGAACTCAAGTCTCCGGCTTTAGAGTCTGCAGTCTAACTCTCTGCGGGCCATGTGACCCATAAAGTGGTGAACAGAGCGACCGACTGGCCGACCGACAATAGAGCCGACATAGGGCCCCTGCTGTCGTGTGGCTAAAAATACACAACCTTTTTAAAGAGTGTGCAAAAGCCTTGCTGCATGCTACTATTAAGAGACTTAGAATTTTGTTTGTGTTTGACAAAAAGGCAATTCCTTTTAGGGCCCATTGATCCACTGTTATGACAAAACTATTTGGCTGTTACTGTTACGCAATCCTAACCACACACAAAGACACACACACACACACACACTTGCTCTGTGCTTGTCCTTTGGAAATGCAGGGCAACTGCTTAAAGTGGCTGTCACCCTGTGCTTTTCTCAGTGTGTCTGTCTGTAGTGGAAGGGAGATAAACTAAGACAAGCCTCTCCTGCACCATGGGAATGCTGCCAGGATGAACCCATTGCTCCCCCCCCTCTCTCTCTCTCTCTCTCTGTGTCTGTGTTTCTCTCTGTCTTTCCCCTCCTCTCTGCCCTCTAGATTAGATTTCACAGCACCTTTACACTGTGCTGAAACCACTGAATTACAAATGAGAGATAGAGCAGGAATAGGAGGAAGAGATAAGGATGACAGTGCAATATGAAGAAAGGAAAAGTGGAAACGGTATAAGAGGAGGGATAGCAGTGAGAATATAAAGAGGGAAAATAAAAACAAACAGGCCTACACAAAATGGTGGTTTCTTTATTGGTTGTGTCAGAGTGGTGGGGCCCTCAAAATTGGGCTTGACCAATTTTGAATGGGCCGAGCTTCTCCACGATAGTGTGTGGATGCTTGGGTGAGTGGACAAAAGGTGAGGCTATGTCCTCTGCTTTGATTGACAGGTCTTTCCCTCCATCCCATACAGGGAAAGCGTCATTGACAGTGTCTGTCCTTTATGAAACAGGAGCTGCAAATGGGCCGTCTCCAATGGGAGCATCATCATGTCCCCCAGGTTGGAATGGACTTCAGGTGAAGGTGGGCAGGAGGATGGATCGATGGATGGGAGGAGAGGATGAAGATGTTCAGGGCTGAAGGGGAACAGTGTCTTTTTCTGCTTCCTCATGGAGCCTGCAGGGAAGGTTTACTTCTTTGCTTTGCCTTGGGCAGCCACGGCCTCCATGGCCTTCTTCACGGTTTCCTCGTCACCCAGGAAAGCCATGGGCTTCACTGGCTTCAGGTTTGCGTCCAGCTCGTACACAATGGGGATTCCTGTGGGCAGGTTCAGCTCCATGATGGCGGCATCAGACATACCTGGAGAAATAGGCAGACCAAGCAGTTAGACACACAGACCGACAGACAGACAGGCAGGCCAACAAACAGGTAGGAAAGTCAGATGGAGTAGGAGAGATGTCAAGGACACAATATGAAAAAATAAAATGAAACTGTCTGGAGCTCAGCTAGGCAGGCAGGCATAACGGTCTTAAAGGAAAGAAAACTGAAAAAAAGTACAAAAAGTACAAAAGAATGATCAAAACTTCTGCCTTTGAGGGATGATATGCCTACATATTATCTATTATTATAAATAAAGTTGCTCTGTGTAACTTTGTAATTTCGTGAAGAAAAGTGTTGATTATTTTTATTCTTAAGAAGCTTGAGTGGCTTCTTTGAGTAATCCTTACCCATGAAATCTGCCATTCTTAACCATGACATTTGCCTGTATCACTCCCTGATCCACCTCCTGCCACTCCTTCAAAATGTACAACCTTTCTACAGAAAGGTCGTGCCTGTAACGGGAACCAAGCTCATGGCCTTTTCCCCTGTCTCTGAGCTCCGGTGCGAGACATCCTGCTATTTTTAGACACTAATCCAGCAGTGTGTGTGTGTGTGTGTGTCTGTGTGTAATAAGTGTCTGACTGTCTGACTAGGCTAACAGCTTTTATGCCACCATAATTAAACAGCAATTTTCAAACCAAACTGTTTTGCATACTTGATTGATTTGCTAGAATTTTAGTCCTAACCACTCTGTGGGCATGTGTTAGATTCATATTAGATCTTATGTGTGTTATCATTCTCCTCACCTATCACAGGTGCAGAATATAGGATACATGTGTCCCACGAAACATGACCTCCGACCTTTCAGCTTCTGTGCTCTGTCATTTCTCCAAGAACACGCCCCTCATGATGAGAGTGCAATATGTCGGTGTCGCCCCTGTACTGTACGCTCCTGTCTTTCCCTGTCCTTTGTCCCTTTTTGTCTCTTTTATCTGTGTCCATCTGCAAACTATAATGCTCACCCTCTAAGTGCTTGACGATGCCACGGAGACTGTTGCCATGGGCAGCGATGATGACGTTCTTTCCAGCTTTGATCTCAGGAGCGATGACATCGTTCCAGAATGGCAGGGCACGGGCGATGGTGTCCTTCAGTGATTCACATGTGGGCAGCTCACCGGCCTTCAGGCCCTTGTAGCGCCTAGACTGGTGGTAGAATGGCACAGTGAGGGAGAGTTTATTACCACAACAGCAGCATTTGACAGGTGTTATGTAACAGACTGTTAAGGCCACTGAGCAACTGATAGGCAGCGACACTCTGCTGTGATCTTTGAAATGGGAACTATAAACAATATAAATGTTAATTCAAAATGAATTTCAAAATGAACTCATGCTGATAGTCGCTTTATGATTTACTCTGGTTAGTTATCAGCAGAAGTTATTACGATCAATGAATGATAATTTCTCAAGTGACTGTTTCTTTTATGACAGACTATGGCAGCTGTTTAAACAATTTTTGCAAGCTGCAAGATTTGTTGTCATTTTGTAATTTTTTTATTCTGTTAAGATTCAGAGAAACGTGAACTTACATTCATGTATCTCTTATTCTAACTGTAGTTAAGATATCTCCTCCCTTGGTTTCAGTTGTCTCACCTCACTGATGATTTTGTGGTAAGCGTGGTCCTTGTCCATGGGGGGAGGGGGGATGTCGAAGGAGCGACGCCAGATCTTGACCTGCTCCTCACCGTGCTTTTCAGCCGTCTCGGCCTTGTTGAGACCAGTGAGGCCTCCATAGTGGCGCTCGTTCAGGCGCCAGGTACGGATAACGGGCAACCACATCTGGTCTGTGCCCTCCATGATGGTCCACAGGGTCTTGACGGCACGCTTCAGCACAGAGGTGTAGCACACATCAAACTTCATGCCGGCCTCCTTGATGGCCAGGGCGCCACGCTTGGCCTCCTCCAGACCCTTCTCACTGAGGTCAGCGTCGAACCAGCCGCAGAAGCGGTTCTCTTGGTTCCAGGCACTCTCACCATGGCGAACAATAACCAAACGATGGGCGGTAGCCATGTTTACAGTGTTTTTACTGAGGCACTAAATTTCACCTTCAAACCAAACACAGGAGGCACAGCCCTTCCTTGTTGTGCACACTCACTTGCTGACCAACAGTGAGCCCCAAGCCGACATGCCACGCTCTTTTTATAGCAGCTGGGAATGTGGGTATGTGTAGCAGACAGCCGCCCTTGATTTTCCACCTGTGAGGAGCCTTCCTCCTCTGAGGGACATCCGGGCCTAGCCAATGGGAACAGACCTCTGATGGGGTGGTGGGACATGTCCTAGCTGGGAAGGGCAGAGGTCAGGGATTGAGCCAAAATAGCAACATGACTTTTAAACTGAGAGCTGTGGAATAAAAGTGTTAAGATCAGAGTTAGCTGCTCCACTCTCTGAGATGAACAGCTTCATCACTAACAGAGATATTATAGCAGAGAGAGAGATTTACAGTGTGGCTACATTGTATATTTACTAAACAATGCATTGGGTTATAGGGTATTTGTACTATAGAACAATACAGAACATGTGGTACATAGAGAGGCATTCTGTTTCAACACTGTGGGGGAGGAAAACCCTTGGGCAACATGTATGTTGCCAAAATATAACTGAATGCCAACAAGGGTAGGATGCAGTAATCTTGCATTCTTGCATTCACATGTGCACGCATGCACATGCATATACTAATACTAGTGATACTATTGATACTACAACTACTACTACAAATAGTATAATAGTTAATAATAGCTTATACAATGGAAGATATGAAATACAAACTGTTTAAAGGGGAAAAAACAGCCAAATAACGGGAATAAAATAAATAAGTATATAAAACTTTTTTCTGAAATAGTTAAAATTCAAGAGCCAACTGGCCCCTGCCCAACGATGTTAGACTAACTGGCTTATCAGGTCTATACCTAGCCAAGCCTGGAAAATCATTAAAAATTAATGCTAAAATAGCAACTGATTTTTTAAAGTGTTATTTCATTCCATCACCTCTAGGAGTTGATCTGACACCATTTATTTCAGTTAAAAAATGCAGCATGCAACAAACCATATCACACCATATCTGAGGTAAGCACAAAGATGCACACACACATGCTTTCTCTCTGTTACTCTCTCTCATTGTCCTGTATGGATTAAATCATAGACTCCACACAGGAACATCATTTATATTTGCTGCTCTGCCAGATGCTGTGTCTGACTTAAATACTGTGTAGGCCTGGTGATTTTTGTCATAAAAGGTGTTATATTTTCATGGGGAAATTAGAGATATAAAAATGTACATACATAAAATCTTGTTAGCGTCTGTGTACACATGTACAGAACAAGTCAGGGGGCTGCTCTAGCTTTCCACCCTAAATAGAGAGTAGGAGGTTACTAAGTCCAAGTACACAATATTCTGCAGTATACCAGATGAAATTCAGTGTAGGGACACACAATGTATTGAAACTGACTCCTCCATCTATTTTAACCCTGGGAACAGTACAGTGAAAGTGCTGATTAAGCATGAAAAGTAACTCATAGAGCCAAAGCTGAGCCTTAAAGGCAAAGTCAGTGTCCCCCACCCCTCCCAATCAAATTCTGAACCATATATAGAGAAAAACAGAAATACAATAGACCTAAAATGCAATATTAATGGAACTCCAGGCGTGATGCCAACCTGCATCATATGCTCAAATGGAGTTTGGTTATTGCATTGTAAGAACCCACAAGGCTGGTGCTGCAGTAAAAACAAGACCAGATGTGCTTGGTGGCTGGGCTATTCTGGTTCTATGGTGACTGGAATATAATAGTAATAATAATCACAATCATAATAACATACATTAGGGATTGGCGGCAGAGCTAACCAGCCACTAATAACTTTATTTTTATAGCACTTTTCAAAACTAAGTTACAAAGTGCCTCACAGAGACAAGGAAGGAAAACAAATAATAAAAAAACAGACTAAAAGCAGAGCCAAAGAAACAGAAAATAAATAAGAACAATAAAAAACACAATAAATGAGTTTAAATAAAACAATTCTAAAAAGTCTCAAACGGGCCGTTAGAAAGCATCGGCTCTGACAAGCCTGCTCACTGCCTGAGGGTCTCAGCTAGACCTTGTTGAGCCTTAAAAACCAACAGTAAGATCTTCAATGCTGAAATTAACAGGAAGCCAATGCAGGGAAGTTATAATGGGGGTGATATGTTCCATCTCCTAGTCTTGGTTAGAAATCTGGCTGCAGCGTTTTGCAATACCAGAAAGATACCAGAAGATAAACCAGGCTATTTTCAGCCTGGGCCTTACTTTCCAAGTTTTTTCCATCATGCTGATCAATTCTGATCAAAAATTAATAAATCTCTGTGCTATGGATCCTCTCAGTTTGCAAGAAGCACTGTTCTCCAATACAATCCAGAGGAGCCAACTGAACTCAAACAGTCAAACCCAAACAGGGATTTTATATCAAATCTAGCAAATCTAATGAAACGTTTCACTAGTGACTAGCCTGTATCTATTGATTGAAGAAACAGTAAATAAAGGCAACATCTGCCATATTCAAGCACTTACCTCATCTGAAAATCAATCAAATGTGCTGATGACAACACTTGGGGGGTTAACACTGTAAACCCATTCTGGGTCTGTAGTATTATTATTCTAAATTGCCTCCTTCCATTATTGCTATCTGTCTGTCTGTCTGTCTGTCTGTCTGTCTGTCTGTCTGTCTGTCTGTCTGTCTGTCTATCTATCTATCTATCTATCGGGCCAGGACATAAGACAGAGAGGGATCTGTCAAAAGTTGAAAATAGCATAAACTCATCCAAAGATTATAATACTCAGTCATGACTTATGGCCCATTGGTTCATTGGTAGTCTGTGACAGTGTGTGTGTCTGCAGAGAGTCTGCCTTCTGCCTGGATTTTCTCATTTCTGAATATTCGGGATGTTTCTGGGCATCAACCTATTGGCAGCGGGTGTGTCCGTCTGCAACCAAAACCACTGCTGAATCCTTTTATACCTAAAAGCCTCAGTAGTGATCTGAACTCTTAATACAGAGCAACTGGTCAGAGCTAGTGTGTATCGTGAGCTGGCAGCTAGCTACCGTTCGCGTAGCTTTGTTGTAGAAAAGCTGATAGCTAATGCTGCATTCCAGACTTCCTACTAGAAAAAGTACACTGGAACGCCACTCAAAGTTGGAGTTCCTACTTGTAAACTCAGGGTAAATCCATCTACCCCGACTTCACAGAGAATCAGTCGTCTTACGTCACACAACAATGGCAGCACCCATGAGGCGAGCATCGTAAATGGTAAACCATCGACTAAAAGGCAACATAAAGTATATTTGCCTGTATTTAATTAAAATAATACATACTATCATATAGTCAAACCTGTTCTGCGTGTAATTTGATGTCAAATATGTCGCCAGTGTGATTAGGTAGCTGGTTATGGTAAACAATCTCTGAAAGTTATCTGCTCTCTCATTTATATATGCAAGGAGGCTGCACTGCTGACTGTTCAGCTGTCTTGCCGTTTGCCAAAGAAACATCAGTTTGTCACGGTCAGCCATGTTTTTTGTTTATGTTTAGCGTCGTGCACCTGGAATTGGAAATTGGAAATTTCAACTGGGAAATTCCCACCTCCGACTTCGACCACAGCATAACCGGCACTACCTTTCCAACAGAAAACAGGCCAACTCTGTGTCATTCTTCATCCCCATCCTCTCGTTAAATCCTCTCCTTAAATACTCTCCAGTGGGTGAGAGCCAACAGATTCACTCTTGTTTTGGAACGAGCCTTGGCGTTTTGCCTCGCTGTACTTTTTTACTGGTTTTTACTGATCTGGAAATTGCAGGGAGGGGTCAACTGTGAAAGTTGTGTTTACAAGCCACAAGCAGCAAAATCCTACTCAGTATGCCTTTAACTGATTTCAGTTAGGGGGTTTAATAGGGTTGATAAATACCAACGACTCACCAGGCACTGGGATGTCTGGCTTTCAGAAACTCACTATCCGGCCTGTACTCTGTTTTGGGAGCCCATTGCCCACTCAGCTGCTCAGAGACAGCGCTACAAGTCAGCGATTGACATCGCAAAACATTTAGTTTTAAAGCCACAACAAAGCAGCGGTAGTTTGCATTGTGACAAATTACCACTCAACACCAGCTCCAGTTTTTAATTGCTCTGTGAGGCTGGATAGAACTACGTCAAGCATATTCCTTCCCTACAGTGCTGTTAAGACAAAGTGGCTTTAGTAGGGTTAGCCATTTCCCAACATACAAGCTATCATCCCCTTAACTTTTCTACCTTTGTTACAGGTATTTCATACAATATCCAATACAATGGTCAATGGCCATATCAGTCGAGCCATGAACCCAAATTATGCGTAGTAATATAATCCAGAAGGTTGTTTGGCACTGAGCCAAATGCATTTCCAGGTCCAAAAATACAACATGGAGATCTCCCTTCTCTTGTTTAGCTGATTGAATTTGAATTATTTTTTGTCTTTTGTTGTTGCTGTTATTTGAGTATGCGAAACGAGTCCTGCATCCTGTGTGCGGAAACTTTGTAATGGCTCATAAGGAGTAATTTCATCCGTGATATGTCCAGGCAAGTCATGCAATGCTTTGAAAGTCCAGGCAGAGTCATTCATACTAATCAATATTTAAAGGGAGCCACTGAAGAAAGACTAAGACCAGGGTAATGTGATCATGCTTTAGCATTCCCATGAGTATACTGGCTGCTGAGTACTGAATAAGTCGGACATTTCTGTGTGGAACCGGGACAGGTGGAGTGTATTGCTTTCTATTAATCAAAGCCTTCAGAAGTAAAAGCCATGCAGGCTCTCTGTTCGGATTGGATTATTGAAAAGCCTCGATATGATTGATAAAGCAGATGTCTGGATCAAAAATAGTGGCAGCAGATTTTATAGATTCCTTTGTGGTAAATGTACAGCCATTGAAATAAGCTGTGTATTGCCTAAAATGAGCATTTCATCTTTGTCTGCAGTGGAGAGAATAAAGTTTTTGTCATCCATCTTTTGACGTCTAAGATTCATGTTTCAAGTTCTTCTTTGTCAAGTTTTATTGCATTTATTTGATTTATAGTGCGTGAAAGAGTAGTTATACGCACATTAACAGAGCCCACACACCTTAGTCTCTTAATGTACTTTTTTTTTTAGCAAAATCAGACAACATTTTGCACAGTGGATCTTCATCAGGTTATGTGATCGGGTTGTTGATCAGTACCAGCGACTCTGTGATAACTTTGCCAGGTGCTGAGGTTCCTGACTTTCAAAACTCACTTTCTGGCTTGTACTCTCATTTTTGGACAGAAATTCCCTACCCACTGGAATTTCAAGACCCTCCCAATCCGGGGTCCTCCCCACTCACTGTCACTCTGCTGACACTGATCAGATTGTTTAGGCAGGAGGTCTGTGGGATGTTTCTTTCCTGATAAAAAGTCATGGCACAGTGGCACAGACATTTTACTTATCGTCTCATCTGAAAAAGAAAACAACACAAATGAACTGGAGTGGGAACTAAATGAGATTTGTAGTGTTATTGGCACCCTGGGATCTCACAGGCAACACATTCTTCGATGGATGTTTATGTCATCTCTCTGAAGTAGACCCAGTCTACTGCAGAACATGGACCATTTGTCCACGAATCAAAAGCCATAGGTGGTTTCTAGGTGGAACATCAGCCAGCCAACAAGGAAGTGAGCCTACTGCAGATGTGTTGAGAAAATGAGTTGGACTGCTAGGCTGTAATTTTTTTTTTGTCCCCATCTAAATAACAATATTTGCTATTGTTACTTGCGAGTGCAGTGGAATTTGCAATGACATAACTGGTCCTAGTCCCTGAGATATTCTCATATTGATTAAATCTGGGAGTGACAGACTCATCAGGCACAAGGGGTCACAGATTTGAATTGAATGTGAATGTGGGGTATTTTTGCCAGTTTTGAGGGCATTTTGGGGAATGAGAGATTGAGAATGGATTCTGCATAACTGCATAAAGTTAAACTCATCAACAGGAAGATTTGAGAACAGAATGAAAGAGTTTCTCATCCGTGTTGGGGAGATATCAAGCTCTCTGTGACAGCAGCTGCTGTGAATGTGAACAGGAACAAAGGCATCATGTCATGGCTTTCTTTCTTTCTTCCTTCCTTTCTTTCTTTCTTATATAATTAAACAAGTTATTCTAGAACAATATGGAGATGTGAGTGACTGTTATTTGCTAGCCAGCGACCACAGTCATTATCATTAATTCAAGTATGTTTCAGTCAAGCCAGCTAACACCAACTAGGACTGTACGGACTATATTACAGCTGAAAGACTGTAAATGCATGACTGAAACCTATTACCTGCCACACTGAACTCTTTCAGAGCAAAGATACTCATTACTGTATATTGAAACTTTGTGATGTGAATGACAAAATAAATGAAATGGGACCTATAATTATTGTATTTAATCAGAATAAGGCTTAATATTTTTACTTCCAAAAGAGATGATTAAAGCCTGGATAAGAATTACGTTTTAGAAACACAATATTGAGCCCCACCATTGCTGCTGCCGCACATGTGCCACCCCCAACAAATCCCAATTTAACCCCTACTGCCATGTAACTGTGAGGGTTGATGACTGTGCATGTCCTCTGTGAAATGGCACTGGGGAATTACTGAAAATGGTGAATGTACAATATACACACTTGGGTTTGATACTTTAAGCGGTCACACTGGTCAGCTTCAGACAAAACAGGTGGTGAGCTTGAAAGTAGCACTAAGTTAATTTTCACTTGTTCGGTTGAGTTTTGGAAAGAGAAGCCAGTGGGATGCTCTCTCTGCCCCAGTCCGGTTCCATGGAGTCTCTTGCCCACCGGAAATCGACCTGGTGCTCCGGATTGTCAGACCGCTGTCAGGGAAAAGAGTACACAGGGGGTTTGTGTGTGCACAACAGTTAGGATGACTCAGCCTGCAGCAGAATCCCAGCCCTCACTGAAGTCTCCCACCTCCCTCTGCCTGCCTCCCTTCTGGTTGGGCACAGGACTGTGTAAGTATTTGGGCCCTTTGCTGCATAAGCAAGCTATAGGAACAGGCACACCATGGAAGCAGCACACACGCACACGCACATACACAAACATAAAGATATCACTGCAAAGCACTGCATTACAGTTCCTTTGTGCATGGGATTTGAGAGTCATTCTAGAGCACAAATACATGATGAAAGACAAGATACAGACATTCGCTGAGCAATTACACGCCTGCACAGATGCACACACACTGCGGTCACACAGGAAAAGGAAATGCATGTCAGCAACTGAGTGTAATTGAGCTGTGTTTGTGCTGCTGATGAAAGAAGGGAAGACTGTTTCTCTCCAGGGAGTTATCAGGACAACGTGACAATGCAAAAAAATGCAAGGCAGCGCTACAGAAATACTCATTGCCTGCACTGATAAAATCTTAGGATATTTTTTTTTTTGGACTAGTTGTTAAAAGGTACATTATTATGAACTGTCCATGTTTTGACGAGTGATCATCATGAACTCTTGCTTGAATTGCTTACTTTCCCAACGTGTATTGTTCCACATATTCCAAATTTGACATAATAATCTATCTATCTATCTATCTATCTATCTATCTATCTATCTATCTATCTATCTATCTATCTATCTATCTATCTATCTATCTATCTATCTATCTATCTATCTATTTATTTATCTAGCTATCTAGCTATCTATCTATATCTATCTATCTATCTATTGATCAATAGAGTGAACTGGTGAGGACTGTCCCAGTTTTCTGGGGTAAGGTGAAGTAAATCTTGCAGACCACAGAAGGACGATGGACCTTCCCAACATGCACCTTACCTTTTGTGTTTGAGGGCATTTATCATTGCAGGTCTTTTGAGGTCATGGCTGTAGTTCTATTCTCTGCCACAGGGGGAGATGCTGTGTCACAGCTCAGCTCTGTAAGTGTGTGTGTGTGTCTGTATCTACCGTGAAATCAGGACATCCCTCCCTTCTTCTGCAGTGAAGATGGCACAGCCTGCATTCAAATCAGTTTTAGTCATAAAATTTAAATCCTCTTACTTGAGCCCCCCTTCCCCTTCCACCTGATCTATCAAGATCTCCTCAGGGAGTTTTCTCACTATTAGAGTTGGTAGTGTTGTGGTCATTGTTTTAAAAAAAATTTGTGATGAGATTGTTATCTTGTTCATGTCCTTTGTTGCACCACAAAGCACTTTGTGATGAAGACGTTTCGTTAAAAATGTTTTATAAAGAAATTTGAAGTTGAATGTATTTGTCCATGCCAAATACAGAACAAGACAAATAGAGACATGCAGCATCTTACCACCTAATTTTGCAATCTCGTCCTGCCTTTTCTCCTCTCTCTCTCTCTCTCTCTCTCTCTCTCTGTACCTCACACTCACCGTTTCCCTCTCATACACCTCCCCATTTACTCGCTCTCTCTCTCTCATCCTTTTACACTGTGGTGTACGTATATCGACC
>OMOV01114893.1:0-13216 GCA_900312565.1 Beryx splendens
TGTGTGTGTGTGTCTACTAGGCCTGTGTCGATGTAAACATTTCCTAGTATGAATATTTTGGCCCAAATTATCTCAATACACAATATTGTCTCAATAATTATCAGAAAAGATGAAAACTTTAAAAACAGTACCATAATATGCTTCAATTACTTCAAAACTAATTTATTAATCACAAGACAGCTGACTTTTTTCTTAAATAACAAAACTATAAAATACTGGTTTGTCTTTTAGAAACTGTGAGGATAGTTTTAAACAACACAAAAATCAAAATAAAAGTATCTAAAATTAAGTCAAATGAGTCTCAAATAAAGTGCTGCTATAGTCTGTATCCACTTTAACTCTAAACTTAAAAATGAATATAATAGTTTATTAGAGGGCTTCTCCTTTTGTGGAAAATTAAACATTAATGATGACAGATGAGAGCTGCGGTTATTGCAGTGGTTACGATAATAAATATTAGTGGTGGTGTCATAACTGTCTTTTACCTCGATATATAGTAATACCGGTTATTGTCCCATGCCTTGTGCGTACATGTGTGAGAGAGCAAAAGAAAGAGATTGTGTGGTTCTAAGTATCATGCATGTCTATTTGTCTTTCAGCCTGCAGTATGTATCTATATTTCGTTATCTGTTCCAACCTCTCCCTGCGTGTTCCCCAGGAGAGTCTGTCATCTGCCGGGACGCCACACAAGCGAGACTCATTCACCTACAGCACCTGGCTGGAGGACAGCATGAGCAGCACCAGCAACACCAGTCGAGGCAGCTCCCCAGGTGATATACTGGCAGGGTTTTGAAAGGAGGCAGTAGAATTTAGGATGGCAAAACAGAGGAAAGTAGTGCACACAGATGGACATTATAGGGCTCAGCAGAAAAACATAACCATAGAGTTAAATGGAAACGTAAACTTTAGTGTCATTCCTGCTGCTATCCTACCACACAGCCTTCGTTTACAAGATCCTCAACACACTTGGCAGTCATGTTTCAATATTCTAGCTAATTCTACATTTGTAAGTCTAGTGCATAGATGATTGACTGAACACAGTGTGTGCTCATCCTGCAGGGCCTGGTAAACCAGAAGGAGGGAAAGGGACAGACATCCGTATCAAACTGGAGCGGCCACACGATCATCAGTCCTCATCGGTGAGTCAAGCCCATCCTGACCTATACTGAAATCTGATCTCTCTTTATGATCAGCTACCTCACCTCACCTCACCTTTAAAAAAAACTGGCTGTTCTGCATGAGTTCTCCTCTAAAAGCACAGTGAATGCTGCTCTGATGCTGTTTATTTTGCATTTAAAAGTGCAGATTGTTAACAAACTGGTACTGAACTGTAGATGTGCTACTGTAAGATCACTGCTGTACTGCGTTGTAGTGCTGCGTTGCTTCTGCTGTGCTGTTGTTGATGTTTGGTTCTGTTCTGTCTCTTTCTCTCTCGCTCTCTGTGCATCTCTGTGTGCAGAACTGTTAGCCCCACCCACCTGGTTGTATCCTGGATCTCCATCTTCAGGTTAGAGCTTTCTCCGTACCCTAATTAAAGTCCCCATGGGCTTGAATTATGGAGAGATAGACCAAATAACTACTGACTCTTAACCATGTACATGGATACCAAACATATGCTGATTGTAAGAATGTATATTCAGCTACTCTCTGTGATATGAAGCACAGCTGCATCAAGATGCTTTTCAATATTATTGAGGAATAAATAAAACCAAGACCAGTATATTATAGTATCATGTGATAATGTTGGCTGTAGTTAGCTTTGGTATTGTATTGCATTAGAAAGTATGATTTTCAGTCATCAATATTTAATGACAATATTGTATTCTGCCACCGACCTTGTGTTGAGAGATTTAACTGCAAGTCTCTGGTTCCCAAAGCATTCCCATAAGCCACAATCCTTCCGGGAGGTGAGACGAGTGCAGGCGGTTGCCGTGACCAGTGACGATGAGGAGGAGGAAGAGGAGGAGGAGGAAGAGGAGGTGGAGAAGGAGGTGGAGCCTAGCCAGTCTGCTGGTCAGTGAGGCCGGTGCGCCCCGAACCCAGAAACCTGGAGGAACCTGGAGAGGATGACACACAAAGAGGGGCCAGCTTTTGCACAGTGTTGTTTCCGTCCACTCGTTTTCTTTGCCTGTTCACACATCTATTGCCTGGTTATATTGTTTTTTTTTTTGGACCAGACCTTTATTTCAAGAGCACACATTTTATCTACCAAGTAAATAGTTTTATTTGTTAAAAGATATTACTTTGGTTTGTTTTGCCTGGTTGAGGCCTAGATGTGCTGGTTATACAGGGTAAAGACAGTGCCATCGAGCTCTTATCAGAGATCGTGAGAAGGACTTTTGCTGCAACTTTGTTAGTGAGTATAATTGCCTGGACAGTCTTTTTACCAAATCAACAAAGATTTTGGCTTGATAAAAATATCTAATGTACAAGTAATACCAAATATTCAACATCAAAGATATGTGTTTTATAACAAAAACATCCATTGTGATTTAGTTATGTTGAATGCTGTTAAATGTGATTATTTTCAGTATAAAGTGATTGTAATTTGTCTATTAACGATAGCTTCATCAAATTCCTCTATAGAACTACTGTATAGCTGCAGCAAAACAATAAGCACTGTACTGTTTCTCTTACAGCCAAGTCTCCACAATGTTAAACAGATATTGGACTTCATACCACAGGTCAAAGTGAAGATAGCAATGTATCGTGAATGAATTGACATGGCCTTAAAACTTAAACATGCAATTCACTCCTTTTGGTTAACATGGCCTGCAGCCAGTAATAGGATGGCAGTATTAGATCAAGTGTGAAACTAATATTTATACTCAACACCATTTTTAAGCACACTGTTTAAAAAAAAAGCAGCCAGAAATAGCTTTACACTTTCAAAGCGTTTTAACATGGTGGTGTGACACAGTTATCATTTGGCACTGTCTGTATAGTCTGCCATAAAGAGTAATGTATGGATATATATTCATCAATGACTAATTTAATTGCTCCGTCCGTCCAATCAGTTGGTGCGGTGACCAACCTCTGTACATTATGTTCTCAGTTGTCTTTTTCTTGCTAACGTATGTTTTTATTTATTGATTTGGTTTCTTTTGGAGTGGAGTTTGGCGTACATCTGTTATACCTCTATGGTAGTACTAGGTGACAACAATCAGCACCCTGCCACATGCTTATATGAGTCACTCTGGAGTAAGAAAATATCATAATGTTGTCATCTGTAAAGCCCTGCCTATTTCAGGGGTCAGATCTCTTTCAGCGCAGTAAATTTGCAATGCCATTAAAACCCCATGACTGGAAGTAACTGAATATTTATTTGCTTTTAAATTTAAAAAAGAAAAATAACTCCAACTGTAATTACAACTACTGTTTTTGTACATATATATTTAGTTGGAGTACATATATATGGAATTAGAATGGGACTGACCCCCACCTTGAAATTACATACTGCCAGGTTAACATTTTATTGTTGTTTTATTTCTTGTGCCCTTACCTTTTACATATTATTTTGAAAGAAAGTTTTAGAAAATAATTATTTTAAAAGTTATTGAGACTGTTCAATAAAAGGGGAAACATCTTGTTGATCATCTGAGTTGCCTTATCACAAGCAGACAGTGTGTACAGATAGTTATGAGAATAGTTGATAAGCAACAAGAGTTACAATGAAATGAATGTTTTTTTGTTTTGTTTTGTTTTTTAAAATCTTAAATAAATGCCCTGGGAATTTTACAGTCTATTGTACACGTACTCTGTTGCCCTGGATCACATCACTTTTAACTTATTTTTGTCACTAATCTGCAGTTTGCACAAACAAACAACTAACAAATACAATATTCTGAATGCCGTACTGTGAAAATCCATGCAGTAAAACGCCTATACACTGTAGATGTTCAATTTTCCACAGTCTGAATGAAAGCGATGAGAGAATGTTCCATGAATAAATGATTTGATGTGGCTGCCCACAAGTGTCTAAAAGTAGAGCAATCTAAAAGTGGAGGCTTCCCTGCTTATATAACTGTGCCACATGGAAGAAGGAAATATTCAATTTTAATTAGTCAAACAAAGGAAAACAAGACTGAATCACGACTGAAACGGACTTTCCAATTATACCTACACATGAAACAGTGATGGGAATCACTTGGGGTGAGTGTAATATGAGTCAGTTGTTTGTAACGATTCACAAATAAGTTTGGAAAAATACAGTTGGAGCCCAGAAGAAGAACACAGCCGAACACAAACTAAATTTTGCGAGTACTCCCATAAAATAGAAAAGCATTAATTATATCCCCAAACGACGAGTCGGGGATATTATGGTTTTACCCCGACCGCCACCGCCGCCGGCTCCGCCGCAGAGTTTTCGCGTTAACATGATAACTCCAATAGCTTTCATCCAAATCTTTTCAAACTCTCTGGCCACATTTATGACCCCTAGAGGATGAACCTTATTGATTTTGGTGACCCCATGACCTTTCCTCTAGCGCCACCATCAGGCCAAACTTTCAATTTTAGAATTGAGATTAATGTTTTTTGTATGGTCCCTGACAAAATAAACATGATAAACTAAAAAAAAACAAAAAAACATAAAATTGGTATCCACAGATGCGCCTACTCATACACAACAACTTTGCCATAAGGGGCATGATCAAAAAATGGATTGAGAATTCGGGTCGTTCGGGGATACACCTGCTTGTCGGTCACCGACAGCACATGTCTAGTTAAAGTTTAAAGGTTCAACATGAAGGGAAACTCTTTGCTCTCTTTGCTACTCTATCCTGGATACGCTGGTCTTTTCTCTTTGTGTGCTTGGATTCATGTACAAAAAGGCCTAAAGAAAAGCAAAGTATGGTAAAATGAAAGTAAGCGTATAAAGTAAAGGTCAGTCAAAGTGCATCAGTGCAGCAGCAGCAGTCTGCCTCTCTGTGATAAGAAGACTGTGTGTCTAATGGTAGCTGGGCCAGTCTGGGTTTTTGTAAGAAGACTAAACTATTACCAGCGGATCTTACTCAAACAATAAATGACCTCCATCCAAGCTATAAAACACCACAGATAAAAATCATCAATTGGTTACTTTTTAAATAGTATAAAATATGATTTATAATGATATAAAATATGTGTTATATCATTTATAGCCACATCTATTTTGGCTGTTTTATTAGCCTCAACTGTATCAGCACTTAATGCATTTGGCATATCATTGCTATCAATTCCAGATTAGCCTAAATATTTTTCCTCTTTACCAGCTGTGACAGCATGTGGCTGGTATTGTTTTCACCTTGTGAGTCTGTGTGTGTCATCATGGCATCATGGTCCTGGAGACAGCTATTGTAGCAGGAACTACCACAGAAGCGGTTTTGAGTACTTCGCCAGGTGTTAGGCGATAGCGTCACAACTGTGCAAACTGCAGTCACGAAACTTTACAGATGTGTAGTTGAGATCACAATGAAGGCCGAGTTCAAAGATGGGTGTGGTCCGAGCAAGGGGGCAAGTAGGGGTGTAGGAAGCAGGGAAAGAGCCATAGGCCCCCCACTTTACGCCCCTGGCCCACATTCGCACCATACACACCGACTTAGTGTGGCGGCTGGTGTGATCCCATCGCAAGATGGGACCTGTTTTTGTTGCTGATGCTTCAAAAACTGCACCATCATTTGTTTCTACAACACAATAGAAAACATCAGATGTTCTCTTGTATAATCACAGGAGACACTTTACCAGAATTTGTCAGGTGTTTGTTTTTTTTTTTTTGCGGGCCTGAAATAAAGGTGGTTCTTACTTGTTCTTCCACTCCCAGCAAAGCAGTACAGTCTCTCTGTACACCGGTACATTGAACAGTACCTTTAAAGGAAATGAGATAATGTCACTCAAAAGCCTGTTATGCTACATACATAGGCTACATCACCTCAAAATCTTTACAATTTAACTGCAATAAACAATGCTCACATACCTTGATGGGTCTATAGATGACCCTTTCTCCTTCAGCCCAGTCCATGGTCCAGTTTGTTACTGGATGACAAATCAACAGTGCAGAAACAATAACACAATAAAACCAACTACCAAACTCACAACTACAGAATAGAAGTAAAAAACACTCAAAACACAGATACTGGTGGCTGAAATGAACTGAGGGTGTTCAGAGAGAACGTTTCTGTAGGAGACAGAATGGACTTATTGTTGAGTCTCTGTATGACAGACAGATTCTCTTTTGGTTCACCTGTTCAGGCTGAAATGACCAGGGAAAATAAATGTCTGGGCAAATATGATGATCAAGATCGATCAATAAGTTGCCTTTACATTTTTTACTGGGAGTGTAGCCTACAGTACATTTTCCTAAAAAACTGCCAGGTGTATCAGCACTTTTACATCCTTGATACGCACACTGTGTAACATTTTGGTCAACATTGCAGGAGCATACAGCCCAAGTAGATGGATAAACACCCACGTCGTCTACAAGGCGACTTCTAATGCTTTGGCATTATGCTGCAAGTCTAAATTCAATTCCTGTTGACCGAAACACTGCCTTATCTTCTCCAAAATGTTGCTTGTTGTATCACAAGTTTGAGGTTCAAGATGCACAAGCGACATTTTGAAGCTGTGGAGAAGGGAAGTATCGTTTACAACAGGGATGGGATTGGCAAGCAGGACAAAATCAATGTAACCACACTGGCTGTAGGAGAATAATGAAAAAATAGTTTTTATGAAATGAAACTACAACTAAATATAGTCACGGCATTACGAAAACAATAATTATGAAAAAAAAATTAATTAAGGAATAAAATCACTCAGTTATGACTTTATTTACTGATATTATATATTTCTGTATTTATTTATGTAATTCTTTATTTTACTGACACATAGGCCTATTTATTTATTTAATTATGACTAGTATGGTCCTTCCTATTTCAGTGCTCTCACGCGCAGCCACATGAAACAAGTATAACAATATAAGCAAAGGTCAGGTGCCCCTGGTCCGGTGAGAGTCCGGTGCCCCTAGTCCGGTGAGAGTCCGGTGCCCCTGGTCCGGTGAGAGTCCGGTGTGCGACCCCCTTTAAATTCCTGCGCTGTAACAGACCAATTAGACACACTAATGTAGTTCAATGTAAACAGCTCGCTCGTGTTTGTTTGACGTGTTAAACATGTTAATTAGCTCAGGTGGAACCTTTGTCAACAGGGTGAAACAGGAAATGTGCTAAATTTGTGTCGCGCAGGCCGGAAGTTGTCTTCTGGAGTCACATTGAAGACGAAACATCCCGGTCACAGTAACACTGGGTAACGTTAAACTGTTCGAAAAATACGTGAATGAATTGTTATTAAAGCAAGCAGTTAATTAAAGGCAGAAAGATAATTAGCTGCGACATCTTTAGCCAAAACAATGTTTATAATATAGACAGAGCTAGCAGCTACGTTGCTAACTAGCATTAGCTACAACCGGGAACTCATCTTTATACCGCTAACGTCAAATGAGACAAACCTTGATTGACTTATGTTACTATCAGTCGACCTGTTTACCTTTAAATCGTGGCGCATTTCACTAAGTGAATGTATTGTGTGGTCAGCTAGTTAACGCTGGCTGATTTAACCGTTGTGTTGGACGTGTTTGACAGATACAGTAACTAAGTAACTGAGGAGCTA
This sequence comes from Beryx splendens, assembly GCA_900312565.1. Classification (NCBI taxonomy): domain Eukaryota; kingdom Metazoa; phylum Chordata; class Actinopteri; order Beryciformes; family Berycidae; genus Beryx; species Beryx splendens. The sequence goes on from OMOV01114893.1 coordinate 7,636, forward strand.
AAATCACATTCTGTCCATGCCCACAGGACAAGTGACCGTCAACTCATTCCTGATGACTTTATTTGAATAAACACGACAATGTTTATCTCAAGGGCTGTCCCTCGTCTCGGTCTACTTTGTAGAGCAACTGGTAAGTTTGACCAAATGTCTGTTTTGCAATCACTTCTCTAGTGCAAGTCGTCAAGCTAACATGAATTCATTTTCCTGATACCTAGGAGCACTTCAGACCCATGGACAAATCTTGAGTGGATCTGTACAACCTGTCCTTCCTGCTCCCTGCTACTCTCTAAAAGGGAAACTCAGAAACTACTCAACAGCAGCAGACAACACATCTCCTCCACGATGGGTCCAACTTGAGCCAGAACTGGACGAGGCTCTTGTGCCTCGTAAACTGTCAGTAAGCCCTCTGGAGAGCTGGCTCTCCCTGCGCTACTCCCTCCCTCCCCTTCTGGAGGCTCCTCAGCCCCTGGAGGAGGTGCAGCTGCTGGAGGAGCAGCTGCTGCCACCCATTTCTGCCCCTGTTCTGGAGGACGGGGAGGGCTCAGCGACACCCCTTAGCTGTAAGAATGTTCTGGAGATTCGGCGGCGGAAGATGAACCGGCACAAATACAAGAAGCTGATGAAACGGACTAAATTTTTGAGGAGGAGAGTGCTTGAGGGCAGGGGGCGGAAGAAGCAGGTGAGTGTTTCCTCTTTTGTGGAGGGTGTTATGTGCAAATGAGGATCCTTTCACTGCAAGACAATTCACTCCTTACTGTTTTCACCATTTTTTTCTACTGTCCTTCCCAGCCTATGACCCGACTGATATTATCTGAATGTAATACCAATAATTTGAGAATGATAATATGACATTTTCGTTGTTGTTACTCTGCATAATTTATTATTGCACCAAAGTTGTAGAAGGATACATCCAACATACATCTGTTGGACCCTAATTACAATACGATTTCTTAAAACTCGCTGAATATGAATTTACTTCCGACAGATGAAGCAATCCAATAAACTATAAACTTGACGTCATGGCAACCGTGTGTATATTTGTCCTGTGCAGAAGCGATTTGAGGAGGATCTGAAGAGGATTTGGACGCGAGCCGGACTGAAGAAAGCTCCCGAGGGATGGAATACGCCTAAGATCTTCATTAAACAGCACGGGAACACAAGGGACTGAGGAGTGGCGTCACAGCGGAGACACAGATGTCCCTCGCACCGGACTGATCTGCCACGTCCGAAACACTGCGGTCAAAACAAGGCAGTCTGCTTTCAGTGCAGTGCAGCTTGAAGCTTGTGTCAGTGATGTGGACATATTCCCTATGTGTAGTTATTTTTAACAAAGTGTGGACGACCCAATAAAGATTTACCTCTGTCATGCCCAAGACATGTCCTGTTGTCTATTGTTTTTCATTTATATGTGATGCTTGTTTTCAGTATAGGCTGATAATAATATAATGGCATGTATGCAGCTTACGGTTAACCTATTCAAACTATGGGTGGCAGTATTGCACAAGTCTCATACGCATTCATTATTGAATCGCCACAGTTATTGTTTAGTCATTAATAGAGTTTACTGTCACCAAAATACCATTTTGTGCATCGACCTGTAGTTTATCATTCTGTTCAGAATATACAAAGATTGATTAGGTCAATCATGGTTCAATTTTTGGCATATACAGTAATGTGCACTATACAGTAATGTACGCTTAAGCTGATAATAGGAGGAAATGTCTATTTCTGCTATAACGAGTTAATTCAGAAGCAACTATCTACTTAATATGAACGGTATTCCTAACAAGTCACCACACTATAAGGACTTTACAGTGACCTCATTATACTTAAAGTATTTGTTTTATCTCCTGTACTATCTATAATAGTCGTATAATAGCCTATATGCCTATTGGGACACAAGCCTGCAGTGCTTCTGTGATATTTGTGAGTAAATCTAAAATGTAATCTGTAGGCTTGTCGAGTTATTTGTGAGGGCCGCAGCGCTGCCAGCCGGTGTTGGGTTTCAGCGGAGGCGGAGGAGGAGCGTGTGGAGGATCCAGACAGGGGAGTGAGGCGCTGAAGTTTGTTGGTTGATGAACTTGAATTGCTCTTGTGTTTTATCGATAGATGCGCACACGCACCTCGGCCAGGCGCATACCCGCACAGCACAGCACAGCACGGTGGAAAAGATGCACGGCGACATGACTCTGCTGCAGAGTAAGTTTCTCTGTTTTGATTTTAACAGAAAAGGAAAAACTTTGGGAAACTTTCTTTGTTCTATAATTAGATCCAGATTCGGCTTTACTCCTGAAAACTGTGCCGAAAAACGTGGATTTGTTTTTCTGCTCTACTGTAGCCGACATGTTTTGGGGTTTTTTGTTTTACTAAATTATGTTTTTCATATATTTTAGACTACTGGATAAGTGTAAGATTTGCTTTGGAATTTGCCAGTCTATATCATCTGTTGTTGATCTAACACCAGCAATCTGCATCATTGTATTAACATATTTAACTTAATTATGTTAAAATTGCCGATACTACACTTATTATTAAATTATGCATTCCCATGCTATAAGGTCCCATGTTTTTGTTTTTGTTTTTAGATTTCAGATATAGCCTGCATATCTTTGGGAGTATGACCCAGTCTTATTCTCAGAAATCATTATTTTGAGTTGTGTAAGTAAAGTGGATTGACTGGGTAGGATTTACTAGGATAACTTTAAATGGACTTGAATGTTTTTCCCCCTCTTTGAGACCGAGCACTGTATGGCTCTGTCCCGTCTTGTCTCGGCCTGTTGGTATATTTGTGGGCTTTTTTTTATGGCTGCAGCCCAATGTGTTTTGAGTTAACTGCGGTCTGAGTAGAGGAGTCAGCACAATCCCACCAGCTAGTCATTATATGTGTCAGTAATGAGTGTTTCACCACGAGTGGGCTGCTTTGAGGCAGGACGATGTGGAGGAGGGGGATTACCGCTCCAACCATGTTTATGATGGGCTGTGGCTTAATTAACGCGCGCCAGCACCGTGATAAAGAGCAGAAATGCTGATTGAGAAAATAAGCACTCGGGCAAAGATAGGATAAGTCAGGCTTAGAATAAACACATGGATTAATTCAAGGCAGAAAATTACCAGATAAAGGAAGATAACATGTTTGCATGCACTCAACAGCATCCAAACTGTCTTTACTTTGGAGGACATTTTTGTTCAACAGGGAGGGGTAGGCTATTTGTAAATCACAGCTGGATAAATGCAATGTAAGCAATATACACACCTGAGTGTAGGTGTAACCACAGGAGAGTCAATGGGCTCCTCAGACTGTGTCCCTGTCTGAGTAAAGACACTCTCTCTCTTTGTAGCTGAGTCTGCAGCTGGATATATTTATTCTGAACCTGTGATGAGGCTGTGAGTAAACTTCACACTCTGACATCATCTTTGAATCACATTAATTCCCTGGGTATTAAATATTACAGTGGTCAGCAGTAGCACTCTCTCTCTTTTTTTTTTTACCCTAAAGTTTCTATTCCGTTAAGTGATTCATCGTGTGACTCTTGGGGTGACTAATGACAATAGTGCTTTTGCAGGTCGTTTGGCAAATGTCTGTTATTATACCCTGCAATTCAATAACACATTGTTAAGTCTTTAGTGTTTAACCAGCGTGGTGAGTCACCAGCCTGGAGGAGAGGAGAGAGAAAATTACAGGGGCCGGGACACTTTGTTTTCTCTTTCTGCAGGATAGTTTATTCCCCTCAATCCAGATCCCACCAAAGTTTTCCAGTGTGAGATCTCCTATGCCAGTGTGTGTGTTGAAATGGTTTCGTATTATTGTATATTGGTTTGTATTGATGAAGGCAAAGGCTATATTATAGAGCACAGATTATAGAGCATTTTAAATAATCATGCTGGGTTAGAAGTTTTGTCTGGTAACAACTTCATTTTTTGGGAGAGTGATGTACAGCATAAGGATCACAGCATAAAAGCAGCATGAAAACACAGTGAAAGCCATCTACTGCCTGTTCTCACATGAGGAGAATCAGCCTAGTGCAGCCAGAGGACAAGATTGCCAAAACTGATGGGGCGGTCCAAGAAAACCTTAAAGTAAACCCTGAAAAACCTTGCTATCTTTTTGGAAGCAGTTAGGCACGTCATACCTCTCTGGTTTTATTTGTCAAGATTAATAAAACATTGTGTTTAAACGTAGTAGATATCTTGATTTCAGGATTGAATAGTTAATTGCCACATCAAGGTTGTGCACATAATTTGTCTACGTGCGCAACAGGTAGACACAAGACAGGAAATCAGGTTCTCATGTACAGCGCCCTCAAAAAGTATTCAACCCCGTTAACTGTCCGTATTTTGTGGTGTTGCAGCCTTAATTCAAAATGGATTAAATTGAGATTTTTTTTGCAGCCTGTTTTGGGATGTTAGGCTATCAGTGGTGATGATGAAAATGTCCCTCTGCACTTGATTGAGGTGTTGGCCAATTGTGTTATCTTATTAGACTATATAGTATTTTAAAACAGTTGTCATCGATTGCTTGGCGAAGTCTATTGGATCGACTACAGCTGGACTTAGTAAAATTGTAGAAACATCTCAAAGACATTCAGAGGAATTTGGATGCATCTGAGTTTCACTGCAAAGCGTTAAATAATTCAAAACATTTTCAGTTTTTAATTAAAAAAAACCCCCACTAAGACATTATGGACTGAGGCTAGATCAGTGACAAAAAAATCTTAATTTAACTGATTTTGAATTTAGAGTGTAACACTACAAAATGTAGAAAAGCTGGTTGAATACATTTTGAAAACACTGCACATAATATAGCCATTAGCAAACAGCAATAAGTACAGCTATAAATACTCAGGTGTTTGGTCCTGCTGCTGGACCTTTGACTGGAGTAAGCTGAATGGCAGCCTGGCTCTTCGTCCCTCAGGATCATGGCCTTGCCACAAGCCAGCAGCAGCCAGGATGAATAGAGGCTCTGTATGCCTTGGCTGCATGCGTCTCTGCTGGCTCTTAGGTAAACAGAGGATGGAATAGCACTCAGGGAAAAATGGATTAGAAATAGCAATTGCGCAGTAGGAAAATTTCTCATCTTCAGAGTGAGAAATCGCAAACAGCGAAATGTGTTTCTAGAGAATATTGTTGACCTCCAGCTTATTCAGGGAAATAACATCTCTTTTTTCTGCTCTTGTTTTCCTGTGTCATACTTTCCTGTTGTAAAATAATCGTCTTCCCTCTTTTACCATGTCCCTCTTTTCCTCTCTGTCTCTTTAAGCAGTCCTCTTGCAGAGGGTCTGTGTCACATCTGCTCCAACTCTGAAACTGAGGGGTCAGTTCAGGTCAAACGAAACACACAGCTCCTCTTTAGCCAGTTTGCTGACTCTTATGTTCCGCAGAGATGATTCTGAATAAGCAAGATATTTCATCAGTGAATAAACACAGACCTCTCCAAAAAACCGACATACTCTAGCAAAAATAACCAGTACTTAAGAGGGTTAGTGGAACAGGACTCTAAACATTCATGTTTTTGTTTGTTTCAGTTCTTGCTGTCCTCTTCCTGCCAAGCGGTAAGACATTAAATTCCCCTGACAGTTTATCT
>OMOV01114896.1:0-12937 GCA_900312565.1 Beryx splendens
GTATATCTATAATATCTTATTTGTTTGTTTGTTTTTTTTGTGTGTGTGTGTGTGTGTGTGTGTGTGTGTGTGTGTGTGTGTGTGTGTGTGTGTGTGTGTGTGTGTGTGTGTGTGTGTGTGTGTGTGTGTGCGCGCGCATAGGTGCATGTGCATATTTGTGTGCATAAGTATGAAGGGTTTTTGTGCGTGCATATGTGCATGTTTGTGCACATGAGAATTCAGGTTTTTGTGTGTGTGTGTGTGTGTGTGTTGAGAGACTTTGAGCCGGTAAGTCTTGGCTGGCCACAGCCGAGGACCACACAAGCTCGGGCCTGCTCTCCAAACAAAGGCGCCAAGCCCCTTCACTCTGACTGACGGGCTGTCAGCAAAGCCTCAGCGCACACATAGACATGTGACCAGCCGGAAGTAAAGGGAAAGGGAGCCCCTCTTTTCTTTCTTCACTGGCGGTCGCACACTGCTGATATTTTAGCCTGAGACGCCGCAGCCCGACCCACGTGGCAGTTTGCAGCAATATGTTTTCCTGATACGCAGTTAACTTTTGTTTTATTAATTTAGGAAGCGCTCCTAAACCACTGTGTTTTAGGAAAAGTGTTTTCAAGAAGTTGGATTCCTTTCCAATGGCAGAATAAATAACCTTTCTGTCAGAAAAACAAGCCGGCTCTCTTTATTTCAGTTGTGAATCAGCCAAAACAGCCAATTTCCAACCATGATTAATGCGCCCCGATTCTGTTTTTCAGTCCGATAGCTTTTAATAAGAACCCCCTTTCCTAATTGTTACGCAAGACAGAATTACCATTCCAGCCTCGCTCAAATGGCAGTAATGGAAGCAGCAATTGACTGTGGTTTTCTCTTCACTTGGTTATACTCGTGTGTCCACCAGTGTTATATCTGAGTAGGGTATTTTACATTAGAGTTCACGCTTAGCTGTACTTTTAGTATCCCATTTGTTACCTGGTTGTCCGCTGTGCAGCAGAGACTAACTCTCCTTGGCTAGCCTAATGGAACACTTTATATAGCCCAAGAGCTGGAAAGAGAGACAGCATCAGTCAAAAAGCTTCTGTTGTTGATTCCCTTCACAGATACTGTTTTTGGCAACGGAAAGACCCCAGACTATCTCCTCTTAGGCAACATGGTTTATACAGTAAGTACACCAATCTTCTTGACAAGCAGTGTTTCTGTCATGTTGAAAGAGGTGAGGTGTCTTGAGGGCCAAGTGTTCAATTTCTGTTGGAGTAATTTTGGTTAGACTTGAGCCTACGTCACACTACAAGACAGCCGTTTAGCAGTTCAGACTAAACGACTGGTCTGCTCGATGCCCGGCCGGGAGGCTGTGTGTGCAGCGGGAGAAAGACGGGCGTCACACACGTGAGGACGAGGGATCGCACGCTACCTGATTCTGTCCTTCAAAAACATTTTCCCCCGTTCATCCAGAACAGCTCACAGTAAATAGAATTACAAAATGGCCGTCTTGCTCCATGATACAGAAGCTACAGTTTTGCCAATGACAAATGTGTCTTTTATGGATTGATCCAGGTATGTTACCATTTAATACCATTTTGTATGAGATTTTTTCCTCCCAATAAATATATTGTACAGCAGCTTATCAAGAGTAGAACAAGTGGAGTTGGGAATCTTGCTGATATAAGATTCAGACCTCCGACTCAACCTGACAGAATCAAACATGTCTGAAAAAATCGTGTCGGGCAAAACAGCCAGATTCAGCAGTTTTAGGCCCGTTCACACTACAGAATGACATGATGACCGTTTGGCCCGTGTCCCCCCCCGAAACCCGACTAGCCCTCATTCCAATCAGGCTTCCAAACGGCATTAAAATGGCCTCGTGTGACCTAGGCTTTAATGTCTTGCTTTAAGGTTGTCTTTTGCATTTGTTTTGGTCTGCATGATATAGTACGTAGGTTGCCATTTTGAAATTTGTCTGTTTTTAAAATGCTTTTTTGTGAGCTTATCTTTACTGTCTAAAACAAAAATATGTACATTATGTGAATCAAGTACACAAGATCAAGGTAAACCTATTGAAGAGTCTCTTTTGAGTGCATTTCTGTGTTAGCCTTCCTGTGATTGTAGTGTCGGAGAGGGACAGCACTGGTTTAGCGTCTGACTGTGTGATTTGTGTCTCCGTAGTTTGTGGTCATCACAGTTTGTCTTAAAGCCGGCCTCGAGACCTCGTCCTGGACCATGGTAAGTTGACGACTCTCTCCTCTCTCACTAGAGTTCTGTCTCCTTCCGCTCCCTCGCTTTTTATGGGTCCAGAGATACTTGTGACATACATTTTCCATTTTGCTGCTCTTATCTCTGAACCTCTTTGACCAGAAATGGGTCGTGCTCCACGGGGCTTGTAACTAGCCTATAATACCAGTGAAAACGGCATGTATGGTCACTGCTTCAAGTTATCAGGGAGCCAAGCGATGGATACTGTCCAGAGTATACCAAATTTTGAAAATACCAAATGTCAAATGTTTGCCCAAATACCATTTCAATGGGTGTATTCTTGTGTGGATGAAGAGGCTACATCATTTTGTTACCTTGTTACCCTCAGTTCAGTCACATTGCCATCTGGGGCAGCATCGGCCTGTGGGTGGTGTTCTTCGCCATCTACTCCTCCTTGTGGCCTCTCATCCCTCTGGCTCCCGACATGTCCGGAGAGGTAAACGCACACTCGTACACATGATCACACAGCTGCACACACACACACACGTGTCCAGTACTAAAGATACCCACTGATATTATTACGCGTCAATCGTAGACCTACATTGCCTCGTAATTCATTTTCCGCCACAGAGAGATGCTGGTGGGAAATTTCAGAGTATAACTTGACACCGGCTCTCTGTAAGGAGAGCCAAAGAGGTATAAACTTTCGGACCTCTGGCTTGTGTTGCGTAATGACTTAATTGGGCCAATTAGCCCAGTGTTTGTGTTACGTCGCCCTCACTCGGCCCTGAGTATCCACAGGTGACGGTGAAACATTGTAGCAGTCTGGAGAAGTGCCGGCTGAATTTATCCCGAAGCTAAGCAAAAAGAAGTCAGGGATTTGGCGTGCACACCGATATCCTTGAGAGCGATACCCTGGAACTGTTTGCATCTGTCCAAAGCACTACAGTCACCAGGGTCAGAACTTAACGCAGGCTCTGGGAAAAATGCCCTTGAAACTTCATGAAATGCCAATGAATTTGAAAATGAGAGGGCAAATTATACTCCTGATAATTAGGAGTACGCTGTTTTGCATTTCACCCTGCTCACATCTTTTTTTTTGTTGAGTTGTCAAATATTCATGCGTGAATGCGACTACTGTCCCTCAAAGGTCACCGTAGGTGATTTGTGGGAACCCATGAAAAACAACTGAGTACACAACCTGAAGCAGAAGCAAATGCCGACCCCACACAAACCACTGCATCAGAATAAAAAACAAATGATATTCGATCCTATATATCCTTTATGCAATGCAGTGCAAATTTATTGTTTCATAGTTAAATAAAATTGTCCCCGGAAAGGACCAAAATTCCCCTAAAAATCTGATCAAGGGGGCAAAAAAGGCCCTCTGGAAAATAAGGTTGATTTCTTTTTTCTTTTTTTGCTTGTTTTTTTTTAGGGAGGTATTTTGCCTTTTGTTTGACAGTAGACAGAGGGGAGAGAGACTGGAAAGATTGGGAGAAAGAGAGCAGGATAACGTGACAAAGGTCCTAGGCCGGATTCGAACATCACAGTTACACGGTACCTTAGCCAACTGAGCCACCGGGACGCCCCAGAGTGAATTTCTTACCCTGCTAGTCCTTGTCTACTCATACATGCACACAATCTCTCTCTCTCTCTCTCTCTCTCTCTCTCTCTCTCTCTCTCTCTCTCATCTCATATCTCTCTCACTCGCATCCACACACACACACACACACAGGCAACGGGTATCTGCCCTTTATTCTATCCCTTGTCCGTGAAACAGGGCTTTCATCCAGGCCCTGCAGCATTAGAGTAAAGACAGTAATGGTGTGCTGTGGGCAGCTGGTAACCTTACGCCCCAGCCCCAACACGGGGACGCCCGTACATCATCGCACAGGGGCACATCTCCCCGAAACCCGAGAAGACATCAGAGACAGCATCTCCACCTCTGAGACCTCGTAGGCCTCTGCGGAGTCGGATTAGGCTCTCTCCAGATCCAGCTCCCTCTCTGCTCCACGCTTCGCCTAGTCCTCCCCGATGCATAGTTAAACCTTCAAATGTTTTCGTGCTCTCTGTCCTTCCATCTGTTTTCTTTTGCTCCCTCTTTTTCACTCGTCATATCAGCCTTTTCCTCTTTGTCCTCTTTTCGTTCATCTTCTCCTTCTGTCATTTGAAAACTGCCCGAGGGCCAACAGCGCACCAGACACCAGAACTCTCCTCTCCTCCTGTTTCGGCTCCAGCTCACTCCCCAGCTCACCCGCCTTCAACAGGAGACATTAAGCAATGGCTGGCTTAATGTGAAAGCATTAATCAGTGTCAGACAAAATTTTCTTTGGACGATTGACAAGACAGGTGCAAGATCCATCCACAAAACATCTTGAAACAGCCCGTGTGCCTTTCAAAGGTACTCCCAAATTGGCCTGATCCCAAACCACATATCTCATCCGTTTTCGCCTCACAAAAGTCTGACACGGATAGCAAAAGAAGATGTCAGATTTTTCTGTACAAGCAATGTAATCCGCCACACTAAGCGGCTTAGCTGCACCTCGGGAGACGTCTCAGGTAGGTCCTGTCATGCTGGCCTGCTGGCCGCCGACTCGCCTGCGCTATCAACACAGCTGGCTCAAATATATTCCTCCTCTCTCTTCTCGCTTTTCACCCACACCTGTGCTATCTTCCAACTGGTGCCATGGGCTGCAGCGGACCCTCCGCTCCCTCTCACGCATACTCAAGTGCTTGTCATCGGCACATGGATTTTACACTCAGCAAGTGTGGATCAAATTCTTCCACAGTTTCTGTGATAAGCAACATTTTCTCAGTAGAGGAATCATTTTACCCAGAAGTGTGTAGACGGGTAGCATGCCATGGACTTACTCGGGGCTCTGCTACTGCTTTAGATATTGGTTGGGATTTCTAAAGGAATGGAAGGGATTTTCATTGAAACAGATGATATTATTTCTAGTGTCTTTATTCGCATGTGTTTTGAGAGCATGATTTATATTTTAAGGGCAGCTGTAGTAGATTTATACAACAGTTTGTTACAAACCACTCTCTTTGAAGTAGAAGAATGCCCTTCATGTTGGTGTAGAAATGTCTGCTTCTCCTCTCCACAGACAGCCCCGCCTTTCTCCACTCAGCCACCAGTTCACATTAACCCCGCGTTCATACGGCGACACACTTGGTTGATGGGTCTATTCTGACTGTGCTAGTTCTGTACAGCCAAATCAGATATTGTTAGCTGCTTTGGTATGGCCTTTCTTAATGTTATATTGTTTTGATGACTTAACATGGCGAGTGCTAATTAGGCAGCATTAATCAAAAAGAAGAACTCAATAAAATGACTTCGGAGCTTACCATGGACCCCAACCGAGCTTTTCCCTCTTTAAAACGTGTCTTCGGCAGTTCTGTCATGAGGGTCAAATGATGTCATATGCTAATTTGCATACCAATTTAATCTTTTCTGCAAGTTTCATAAAGGTAAATCTAAGACTTTTCAAGACCGTTTTAGTGCCACCTAGAATTAAATATAAACCACTGAAATGAACATAAAAATGATTTTTTTTAAATGTTACAATTTACAACAATTTACAATTTCCCATTTTGTCCAAAGCGACGTCCATATGAGATTTGGTTCACGAGCTTGACGACTGTCCACACATTAGCCGAGTTTCCCCGGGTCACTCAGCTCTGTAGAAAGCGAATGAACCTCTGGTGACTTGCCGATGGTGTGAATGCTGGGTCAGGCTATCAAGCCGTTCAGGCCTGCGTGTATAACTGCTGCTACCTGTGAGCTCTGCTGTGAGAAAGCCGTAGGGAGCTCTAATACTTCTGGGTTAGACTGAAGCGTCAAGCTCCCAGCCCCCCGTCGTTTAATAGAAACCCGCAAGGTTCCTCACCATTAAACCTGTGAAAGATCCAATGATGGAATTGGAGACCCGCCTTCACCGCTGCTGTTGACTTTGTCCCCCTCCAGTGTTTTTGGAATGCTTACGGTCTTTCTTAAAGAGCCATGTGTGTGTCGTATGAAAGATGTTGTTAAACACTTGCGCCCAGATCCACTAGCCCCCCCAGGGCTAATGACTGACATGACACCGCAGCGCATGGTAACTGCACCGCTGACCATGGTGTGATCCTTAGGGTGGGTACAGGATGGGTGAGTAGATTATTTATTTTGGTTGATGTGTGTGTGTGTGTGTATTTCACAAGCTAATTTGTGTAAAACAGAAACAAGGTCCAGCCTATAATTTATCTCTTTGGCAATTTTAATCTTTTCGAGACACATTGTAAATCACAGATGGGCAGTCGGGGCTGTGTGACTTACTGAGTTATACGTGTTTATGTAAGGGGGTTCTCCCTCTGTTTTCCTAATGGATGTCTCGCTGTCTTTGTGAGGCAACACACGGAGAGCAGAGAGTGGGAAGAAGGACCCGACTGAGAAAGTCCGTGTTTTCTGCATTGGTATCTCGGGGCTGGTTAGGGGGTTGTTGATTCCCGATTTGCCTCTGCTTCGCAACGACGGCGTTTTGGGAATCCGTGGCTTTAAGGAGGCTCTTTCTCTTTCTGTTGCTTACAATTAATTTTTGCTTTTCCTCATTCGTCCTTGGGGCTTTAAGTGAGCCTCATTGTCTTCTCTGTCTTCCTCAGTCCTCCGGGACCGCTTCCTCCACGCTCTACTGTGTTTGCTGCCTATTCATCCTCTGCAAGCTTTAAATGTAAAGATTTTGTATTCAGAGCAGGGGCTGTTGCGGATTGGGGCCACATTTGGCCCGATGCATAGGTTCACCTTCAGTTTCCCCCCGTCTACTTGCAGCCATTTACCATCTGAAGTTCCTCAAAAACTAATTCCAGGGAACGGTCTTCACCTCTGTTCCAGACAGCATGTATGATCTGGTTAGAGACAGCTGAATTCGGCCAACTGGAGAAGTAACATGGATAGATGCAGACCACAGCACTGCCTGAGACTGGATTTGACTTAGTCTAACCCTCCTCCTTTCAGTGTACCTAATAAAAAAAGTGTTGCACAAAGGAGCTCTGTGCACTCAAGCAGCTAGTGTCTGAATATTAGCATCTCTGGGATGTGGCACACTCAGTAGAGCAGTCTTTCATATGTGACAGAGAGGGTTCAGGACTGTGCATGGATGTGTGTGTGTGTATTATCACTTGTGCATATATGTGAGAGAGAGATAGAGGGAGGTAGGACAGAGACTGTGTGTGACACGTGTGTCTCTGTGGTGTGTGTGTGTGTGTGTGTATGAAGTTGGCTTTTCTCAATCTGTGCTTTCTAAAGCCAAAGGCCTGGGCACAGGGTGAATAGTGAAGTAGTGGATTGTCCTCTACTCACATTTACCATCACAATGGTCGGCATTAACATTCTTGGAGCCACTATCACTGTGGGCCTTTCGAGGCATGATCAGCCAACTGCCGCTCTGATGGATTCCCTAATCAATTCTTCCTGGAAAAGTAATCATAAAAGAGTTTTCAGGTCTGGCCACAGTATTCAGCCAAAGTTTCAGGATTTATGTCTTTAAATAACCATGCCTTTTCTTTAGTCAGTATTTCTAAACATTTGGAAATGATTAGAAATAGAGAAAATCTGTGATACAACAGCTTATATGTGCCCCTTGTATGAAAGTGCCAATCTGTGTGTGTTGGTATGTGTCATTATATGAGGTAGTAAGCGTTTTGCGTGTGTGCATGTGTACGTGAAATTGCTTCTGCCTGTCTGTGTGCGTGCGTGTGTGCGTGTGTGTGTGTGTCTCTCCAGTGGTCGTGAGGGGGTTGATGGCCTGTCAAAACACACCACGCCGTGCCAGTGGACACCACTGTCTGTCCAGCCAGACAAGTTTATTGGTTTGTCCTAAAAATACACCTCCGCCCCCTGGACCCCTCTCACCCCCCACCCAGCTCCCAAGGGCCCCATGGAATGAGCCATCACCAGCAGCCACCAAACACTGCTGGCTCAGTTAGCAGCGGTGGAGCTCGTCCAAAGCGCCGGAACATTTGTTGATAGTAACTTGTCACGGATGTTTGCAGTGATTGTTATATTGTGAATGCAAATGCGTCTTTTATGAACGTATATGAATGCGATCTAGATTTACCTTAATAGTTACTCCAGTAGTTTAAGTAGTTCTAGATTTACTTTGCCGTTGTCTAATGGTTTCTTACATGTATGCCTAATGTTTTGATGGATTACTGAGTTTTATGATAAACGTAGACTTGCAAGGTATTGGTACTGTATATACAAAATTTGTGGCTGTGGATTATTTATGGAGATTTTCTGGGCTCTTTTGACTTTGATATAATATGCTGAGCATACACCCATGGTTTATTTTCAAAAGACTCTCAAGACAGCTTAAATGCCCCCATTAAATTGTGTGATACACTGGATGAAAACCAAAATAATTAAACTGACTTACGGCAAAAAAAAAAACCGTCAGTGTTTCCGTGGCTGCATAATTTCAAAATTGACATGAAAATATCCCGTGCGTCGACGCAATTTTCCTTCACCTTATATGTTTTTGGTCGTTGGGCGACATAGAAAAGCTCCATTCATTCCCGTCCCATCTCAAACTGTAGGAAAAAGCCATTTTGATTCCCGGTCATTTGGGATTTCCTCTTTCCCCAATGTTTTGTCAGACATCAAAGTCCATTTGCTGGTAATGACGAACAGATTAGCTAATTTGAGAACACCTGAGCGCTTTGATACTTTTGACACTGATCTGTGTGTACATGTGTGTATGTGCATGCGTGTATTTGTGTGTGTGTGTGTGTGTGTCTGTGTGTGTGTTTGTGTGCGCGGGTACACACGTGCACGAGCGTGTGCGTACATCTCCTAAGGCGCCGTCCGAGGGCCTGCCTGTTTCACGTTACAGGAAGGACATTGTCTGGGGGCCCCCGCAGTTTGAACAAGTGGCACAAGCTTGTAAGGCCCAAATTGCAATGCAAGGAGTGCGAGTTTTGCACTTTGACACGTAATGACAGATAGTTTCAATGCAACCGGGCCAAAGCAAACATGGCCCCCACTCAGAAAGCTGAAAAGGTTAGCCCACGCCAAGATGATCCACTGTCTCCCCTCCACTCTGGACCCAAAGGAGCCTCCCAACATGGCCATGGCTTCGCAAGCCTCCCCTCTAAACCATTACAGATGACTGTCTGTCTACGTCTGACGAATGGTGTGTTTCCTATGGATGACCAAGGATGGAGAAGAAGCTGTTTCCCGACATCAGACTCATGACTTATAATATGAGATGGATCTGAATTGGAAAAATTTCACATCCAAACTCATTTTTCTCGTAGCATGACAAATAAGTCTAAGTGAAGATCACAGCCGTCTCATTTGTGGATTTATTTTGGCACATGGACTCAGCATGCACATTTGTTAGATGCCGTGTTAAATAAAAAAAACATCTCGTTGTTTATTATTCAAAAGGGGTTACGAGGACAGCAAAGAAAATCTTCTCTGTCTGTGAACTTGTATTCAACTTGACTGTGCCTCAACGCTGTGTGACACACTTAAGAACGAGCAGCACCGCGCAACACGTGCCGTTTGGTGAATGCTTTACGTGTCTTAGAGTAACATTACTGTGTATATGTTTTAGCATGGGAGGCCCCCAAGTGAGAATCAAACCCCTAGCTGTGGCTCTGTTAGTGCCAGGCTCTACCTGTTGAGCTATGGGACCAGCATTTCATTCGGGACGACTTTGAATCTCTGATATCTAAAGGGACAATCACAACATAGCATCCGTATTTCAGTACAGGTTACCGTGGACCCGTCTTTACTCCTTCCATTCCCTTCGATGCAATTTGAGGATCAGGTGAGTGTCTTCCAGGCATCGTGAGCAGCAGGTTGTGTGTGTGTATTTGAAGACGGGCGTGGCGCACACTACTTACCTCGAGCTGCGATTTTGTGGCTTCCAAGTACCGCGCACGGTCATGTGTCACGCGTCATCCCGTCTCTCGCTCCCATCGTTCTTGCGGCTCTCTACTGTGTCTTATTCAGTAAAGAGGACCAAAGAGGGTCTGTTATTTCTGCCATCCGCTTCCTCTCGCACCATAACATACCACAGCATCAACACGACATAACAGCTTTTGGCTTTTTGTGAACCCTTGTATCCAGTATACAGCGTACAAATGTATACACTGCCGTGAGAGCATACATTTTTAGCTTGGGTGGCCCCCAGAGGGAATCGAATGTAGTTCGTGTCATACTCCGCACACAGAGCTTTAGACAGGGCCACACACCCCATGTAGCACATGCCTTACTGTGTTTGTCTCTGAAACACCTGTGTACCAACAAGTGTTTACACTTCTGTTGCCTGAAACTGAATTTCAAACATTTTTTTTAAAAAGTCCTGCAACCTAAAACTAATTTGACAGGCTTTTACGCAGCGTTCTCCAACAAGGTGACTAATCCAAGTCCCCATATTCCATTCACCCTAATTTTCAGCATACAGTGGCTTTACTTCTGATATGAATTTCTGTAGCATTGTTTTTGGACCAATTTTTAAGCTTTCAGCAGCCCATCTTTGCCTGTTGACCCAGGCTTTTAAAATCCCTGGCTTACGGTTTTAGGGAAAGAGTTATCTGCGCCTTTTGCTGATAAGAGCTACCTGCTTCGCCGATAGGAACCGGTCTAATGGGATTACCCTCTCCAGGCATTAATCATTCACCAGGAAGTGATAAGTATTTGTGCGTGAAGCGTACACATATACAGTATTTGAAGCTGTTCTGCTTTAATTACGCTTTATGATGTATCCTCACCTGCTTCTGTAGGGTAGGGCGTTTCTTTCATGCACATTAACTCAAACCACAGTCCTCCTCCTGCAGTGTTGTGTCGACAGCGGTTCTTAACACGGCACAGAGCGGAGTTGTTTTCCTCTGTAAAAGATACCACTGCCTAAATAGTTCACAGGTACTTCCTCAGCCCTGAAGGGGGGGAAGGGGCGGAGGGGGGGTCTCAGGTCTATTAGAGTAAATCCAAACAACAACATGGCATCATTTAGTCGCGGAGGATTACCTACTTTGACTAAGCTAGTTGGACCCATCCTCTCCCTGTTTCCACAACGCAACTCCTTGTTTTGGGCTACTTTTGTTATGCGTGTTTCTTGTTATTTGGCATCTTAGAAGATGATAATGGTTTTGCCTTGAGGGGTGTTTTTTTTCCTGTGAAAGAGCTCTTCTCCGTTTACATCAGCTGTTGTACTGCTGCAGTGACCTGGGAAAAATCTATCTGTGTGTGTGTGTGTGTGTTTCAGGCGGACATGATGTTCAGTTCGGGGGTCTTCTGGACGGGCCTGGTCTTCATCCCAATCACCTCTCTGGTCTTTGACGTGGCCTACAAAGTGTGAGTCTCCTGTCTGCTCTGCTCGATCAACATCACCCCCCCCACACACACACACACCTCTGCTTGGGGGATTCCTCTAAAATCTCTCCTATCTCTTGAAGGAATCCCTTCCTCTGTCTGCACAAACTTCCCACGAAGTCTAGCATTTTCATTTAATGAATATACTGTGGGACATGTGGTTATATGTCCTGTGTATGAGAATGAATTTGAACAGACTGTGTCAAGTCAAGGCATCTTTCACTGGTTGTCGTATGGTAATCAATTATTTTTTTCATGTCATATAATTTTATGTACAGGATAAAGAAGGTGTGTTTCAAGACCCTGGTGGATGAGGTGCAGGAGCTTGAAGCCTTATCCAAAGACCCCGGAGCAGTGGTGCATGGAAAGAGGTACGTCACACACTACGTCACCACTCTTCCCTTTGTAGCCTCCCAAGATTTCAAGTTCTTCACATAGTCACATCGACCTAACGCTTATCGAAGTGGACCGAAAACAACTCACTGTTTTGAACTCGTATAAGAGAAAGGACACATTATAACATTTTATTGCTTTTGTCCTAGAATAGAAAACGTATTATTCTTTAAAGTATCGATGAGTTCTGATCATTTTTCCTTATTAGTGTAAAAGGTGTAACTGCTGTCACTTGCCTTTTGTCTTCAGTGGCCGTTATTACATACATCCAACACCATTTATCCAGACTAGGTAGCCCAGGCCAGCACCGTTATCCTTCCTCCCCGTCTCTGCAATATTTCACAGACAGAACCTGTGAAGCTTTGGGCAACTAAAGAATTTCTTTCCAGATTCTGTGTATCCCTTCTGAGGAAAAGTCACATCCATCACCCCAAAATCTAAAACCATAACTCAATATTTATAAAAATCTAGATGATTCCACTGTCAACAATATAAGTATTTTGTTGGCAACAATCTTAAAATGAATCCTGAAAGGTAACTGAACTTCTTCTTTGTTTGGAAATCGTTTTGTAAGAGTACAGTAGATGTCTTCTTCTTCTTTCCCCTCTCCCCCAAACGGATATCTCTTTTGGAGCAAACTCCTTCCTATATTAAAGCTATATATCTTGAATACGGCTGCCTGAGATGGACTCTCAGTAGTTAATCCAGGTCCTCTGGCGCTCCTGGGTCCCGGAGGCCTGTGGCGGGCATTAGCATGGAGCAGATCAGTGTGAAATCTCCTGCCGGCTGAAAGCGATCCCCCTGCCTGGCCACTGTCCCGGACGCAGCAGGTTGCGGCCCTGGTCCTGCTCCTGGCACACACCCCACACACACACACACACACACACACACACATACAGAAACAAGCATGTATAGAGTTGCGTCGCACATACTTTTTGTGTATTTGTTTTTGCTTATATTATCTATTTGCTTATGTAGCGGGCACACACACACATATACAAATATGCGTAGAGG
>OMOV01114897.1:0-11931 GCA_900312565.1 Beryx splendens
TGCTACTCAGTAGAAATGATTTCACATGGATTATTGTTATGCATGACTTAGGTACCCAAAATTTTGGGTCGGCATTTGATATCTTAAAGTTTGACCATTTTCATGCCAAAAGCTACAAGTAGCTTAACCAAGAATGTTATACTTGTCAGAGTAAAGAAACATGTGCACAATGCATTTACACCATCGTGGGACACTAAAACTCTCCGTCGAAAGCCACACTAATGAAATTCTTTTAGCGTAAGCTTCTACTTCAAGCAGCTTCTCAAGGCAAGGTGACCCAGTGCACCTGTTCAATGGTGGTGGCGCCTGTGGGATACCGTAGCGTAGGTTATTAAATGAAGAATTAATTTACAAAAAGAATTAAAAACAATTCAACGAATAAATAAAGTGTGCAAAGAAAATCAAACACCATTGGAGGTTTTACAAGCTGTTATTTATGTAGCTGCAGTCGGGGAGGAAGCTCCATCGTGCTGGCGGTAGACCGTATGACGAGACGGTATCCGATAATAAAAGACCAATATCGGCTCCGTATATCTGTGTATCTGGCCTTAAATGATATAGACCTAATCATAATATTTGGTTCATGTCCCTCAACCTTGAAATAAATTGTTTCAATAGATGTTCAGCCTCCTATTTAACCAGAGCTGTTTTAGAAACAGTGCAGGGAATACCCAAATGCATATCAGAGACACACTCGCAAGCTGCAGCCCAGCTCAGTCAGAGTGTTTCACTGCATATTTCACTCCGTTTCCCTCCTGACCATTGGGAAGTCATCAGGAGCTCATATGCCCGTGAAATGCTGATTTGGCTTTGAGTGGACAAAGACAGCGACTCCCAAGGAATTAGCAAGCAGGTAGAACAAAAGGGGCTTACTTGGAAGCAAACAGGGCTCATCAGTTTTGTAGATTAGTTGGCTGCCAGGCGAGAGGGACTGAAATGGCTTTGGAAAAGAGGGTTTATTGTGGTGACTCGGAAGATGGATGAAAATGAAGATGGATTCAGCCTCTGTAATCCCTATAATCAGCAGATTCTGATCGAATAACAGCAAAAGTATATTTAATTTGATCGCGTTGCTGTGCTCCACCATGTGCAGCGAGCAAACAGCAAGCCTCAAACAACGATGCATGCATATGAAATTGTAGTCTTTCCTGCAAGCGGATAATTTGTCCCTATCACAAGGCTAAGTGAGCTTGATATGAAGAGTCCACATCAGGGCTTATCTCTACTTCCTACCATTTTGTTGTTTCTGCTCAGACTTCCTCTTGACTTGATTTAGCAGCACAATAGCTCAACATCCCTCCCCCAGTTTCAGTTCTTCAGTTTGAGTTGCGCTTTGCGTGTGAAGGCGGAGGTTTTGATTAACGTCAGTCCTTTGCTGCTGTCTCGGAGTCAGGTGTGAGGGGGCAGGTGTCACACGCCTGCGATACGGACCAGGCGCCGGTGGGAGAAAGACGAGAGCTGCCGGCCTTCCCCATTGCCTCACAAGCGCCTCAGGGCATCACACCGACATTCACCACGGCCCTCCCCATCACAGTAACCCAATAGCTCCCTCCACACCAGCCTTCAATGTCTCAACACCTTCCCGGGGTTGAAAAATGTCTCACACCAGTTAGCTCCCCAGGTTGCTGACCCGGCGGCGCAGGTCATCACTCTGAGACAAAGAGATTCTTATCGGCCCGGTCGCCCTCTCCTCTCTCGCCTCCGTCCCCTTGCGCCTCGGACTGTGAGCGATGGCTTCTCTGAAACTTAATATCAGTGATATCATCAAGGTGCTTCTTTAAACCCCTCTCTTAGGATTGAGAGGGGGTGTTGTGAAAAAATACCACCTGGCCCTTGGCTGACGGAGGGCGCCTCCAGGGAGCATCGGTCAGTTTGGTGCCATTAAGTGGCGTGTAATACAAGACCGAGAGAGAGAGAGAGAGAGACCGAGACAGACAGAAAGAGAGAGAAAGAGATGGATAAGTGCGAATGAAGAGGTTAATGCTCCATAACTCATTTTCCTCTTTTCTCCCCCCCCAATAATTCAATAGCAGGGAGAAATTACAAGCTGCCCTCCTGCTCAATCCATTATGTTTTTCTGAAAACTGTTTTGCATAGCTGGCCTCTCCCGCTCTCTCTGTGAAGGGAAGAGAAAGAATGATGGATGCGTGGATATTTCATAGTATGGAGTTTCCCAAAATTAAATTCGGTGAAATACCGTGTACACCCCTCAATTTATTTTTTTTAGTATAGAACACGTCCCACGGAGCACTCCTGAATTAATGACTTTACATGCACGCAGTATTTGGGATAGCGGTGCATCATACTGGGTAAGGTCTTATTTGGAATACGCTCATTTCCCCATCAAACACATCCCTATACACATGAGTAAACATGGTCAGAATATTACCACGGAAATCAAGTTTGTGCCGATCACGAAAACCAACAGTGAAAGGGATGAAGCATTTCCTCGCCTCAAGGTAATAAGCCAGCTCTCATGTTCATGTTTCTAGCAGTCGGGAAGGATACGATCGTAACTGGGCTATTGTAAACAGGTCACGATATTTGGAATATTAAGCATCCTAAATATTATGGGAACTCTGGCGTGCATATAAATGTATCCACTGAGGCTCCAATTAATTTGCATGTTAGAAAAGACTTTTTTTCCCCCCACTGTGCCACTCAGTAGAAATTGCTGTTGTACATGATTCAGTAGAATGTCCGTTAAAAAAACACTTTGATCATAAGTGATCGAGACTATGACTTCCATTCTGGGGGATTTGAAGAAAAGGGAGACAGGTAAGGTAGTGGGAGATAGTCCTTTGTCCTTTGTACTAAACTCAATAACTTTGTTGTTGTGCACTGGTAGCTAACCAAAATATCATTTGTTATTTGATGCAGATACGATGTGTGACTCGCCTACCTGACACAGACGTTTCCGCGCCTCTGGTTTTTACATTTGAACAAGCACCTTTCATCAACTCTACGGTATACTCATTAACAATACACTTGGCTCTTTTCATAATGCAGCTGCCGTAATACAAAAAGCAAAAAAATATCCATGAATATGTAGATAAATAGGCCAATATGCAAAAATGAGGGAAATATGATCAAATAATATTTTTGTTCTGGTGCATCCGCCTGGCTCAACTGTGCTCTGCCTCTACAGTGTATGCACATTTATATTCAGTCCCTCAGAGTGTATTCATAAAGTTTTCATGAGGGGTGAATTAACTTGATCCCTAAATGCTTTAGCTATTACAGCTCGTACTGTGGCTGTCAACATGCATCGAGAGCCCGGACAGAGGAGACGTCTCAGAACCGGGCAAACTCATTAGAAACAGCTGAGAACTCCTCTCAGAGATATTGTTTTTCATCGCAGTCCTCCTCAATCTCATTATGAGATTTCTAGATTGCTTTTCAAATTTTTTTTTTTTATTATACCAAAACGTTATGTGCTAATGAACTCAAGTCAGATGAATTTACGGAGGTCGTCAACTAATGGCTCATCGGGAACAGATGGCACGGGGCCCTTCTTCCGTCCCTTTTTTAAGATCAGTCACCTATTCTTATGAATCCACTATCTTCCCGTCAATCAGCCAGGCTCTCAGATTGTTGGTCCATTAGCCACTCTGCTTGTCAGCCAATCACAGCGGAGTGCTATAATCAAATAATCAATGAGCATTTAACCAGAATCAATAGCCCACCTTCTGATGCTGCCAATTCAGTCTTCCATTTATCAGACTGATCAGTCATTTCAGTCAATATAACATCCTATTAAGATATCTACCCTAATGACAAGATCAGCTCACATTATTCTAGCCATGTATACCAAGCAGATAACTGTCTGTCATTGTCAGACCCATTTGTTCTTTGGTGAGCCTGGCAAATGGACAGTGTGTAATAATTGATAGTCTCTTCCCTAGTTGGCGATGCATTGTGGGTATGAAGGCTGAGAGGCAGCTTTGAGCATTTACATTTTTGGCATTTAGCTGACAGTCATCTAGAGTGATTTACAATAAGGAAAACAATGGAAAAAGCGTAAATTCCTGGATTACCAACATCATAAGCAATCACAGTAGCGGCTTGTTGGGTTGTTCACACAGGAAGCGCATCTCTCCGCGCCGGCTGCAGGCTGCTTACGTTGTGTTCCAACAGCCACCGAAGCTTCATCTGTTCACTGCTGTCCTTGTAGAAGCGCTGCTGATAGCTGACTGTACTCTTCCACATCAGGGATTAACTTCACATGTTCCATCTTCTTCATTTCTCCCTTTCTTCGCAAACTCTCTCATATCAAAGCCGTCACGTTTATTTGTTTTCTCAGCAAGAGTCGTGATGTGATCAGGCAATAATTAGAAAAGCCTAGGGGACCTAGATATCTCTCTCCCCCTCTCTCTCTCTCTCTCCTCTCTCTCTCCTCTCTCTTTAATTAATGACATATAGGCCTAAATAAATTAAGTAGCCTATAAATAAACAAACCTAAACATGCATCCTTGTTTACTTTTGTGGTAATTCAATATCAGACGTAATTTTCAAAAGGCAAGTGATAA
Source organism: Beryx splendens (assembly GCA_900312565.1). NCBI lineage: Eukaryota > Metazoa > Chordata > Actinopteri > Beryciformes > Berycidae > Beryx > Beryx splendens. The sequence continues at coordinate 4,530 of OMOV01114897.1, forward strand.
TTCAAAACCAGATGGGTCATCATCCCATAATGTATTGCATTTTAAACTTGCATCAGTGCAGATGGAGTCATCAACAACAACAGTGACGACCCTGGTCAGTTGATAATTATATCCCTGAACGACGAGTCAGGGATATAATGGTCTTACCCCCGACCGCCGCCGTCGCAGAGTTTTCACGATAACTCCAATAGCTTTCATCCAAGTCTTTTCAAATTCGCTGGCCACATTAATGACCCCTAGAGGATGAACGCTATCGATGTTGATGACCCCATGACCTTTCCTCTAGCGCCACCATCAGGTCAAACTTTCAATTTTAGAATTGAGATTAATGTTTTTTGTACATGGTCCCTGACAAGATAAACATAATAAAATAAAAAAAACACTAAACATAAAACTGGTATCCACAGATGCGTCTACTCTTACACAACAACTTTGCCATAAGGGGCATGATCAAAAAACGGATTCAGAATTCGGGGATATACCTGCTTGTCGGTCACCGACAGCACATGTCTAGTTTAATACATTTGTGCTTCTGTGGTGATTTAATGGCGAAATAACATATAGTGTTTTCTATGGTGTTTTCCTGTGAAATGCGCACCGCGACATGCAGAGAAAATACACCAGACGCCGAAACTGGCGCTCCAGATCACGCGTTCCGCGGTCAGAACGGTTAAATCGGTTAACATGGGTCCCAAAAGGAAACAGGCTGCGCTTCCCGGTGCTTCGCGGCGCTTACGCATGCGTTCTGAACCGAGTGCAGTGGTCGAAGCCACAGCACCCAAACAATACATGCAACAAATATTTCTGTGTCCCTAGAATATTCATGTATAATAGAGAAAGACAGGCAAATAAATAAAAGCTCGGCAGAAAAGTTATTTCTTTTCTTTTATCTGTGGCGGTACAGAGTAGAGTGGCAGAGGACATCAAAAACATAGCTGTAATGTCCCTGAGGCCATAGACAGTTCTGAAATTGAGGGAAAATAGCACGTTCCCCATCTCTGAGCGCTAGCCTCAGCTGTCTCTGTGCATGGCAGGGCCTGACATTGGGGCGCCTCCACTGCCTCATAATGAACACGGCTGTCTGATTTGGTCACAGGCCGGAGGTGGTGTGTAGCGTGGTCGGGAGCCCGTTTCATTAGCTGGGGTGAATAGCCAAATTTCAGGTCTTTGACGGACTGTGACATGGAAGGCCAAGTTTTCTTTCTGGGCAATACAGGGTCTGAACTCTGTGGAACTAAGCCGCTGTCAGTCCAGATGGGGTCTGGCCACAGCAGATTACCACTTCTTCACTAGGCTGCCTTTGGCTTTGAAAAATTATTCAGAAAGTAATACGGTGTAATCCCTCACTTCACCATGACATTTGCCATACATGGGCGCTGTCATCCTACACAATCCCCTTGACACCTGTCCATGGTCCCCCAAAACACGGCACATTGTACAGGACGCAGCTTTAAGGAAGGATGTGGTTATTAGAATGTGTGGTCAGTGCTTTAAAATGGCAGAAAAGATAGAAAGCAGAAATGGTATTTTTGATGTCTCGTAACAGCCGAGCCCTTTCAGTTTTAGGATAGGAATAAATGGAAGGTGTGAATGTGTAAAGCAACACTCAAATTACTTTCCTCTACTCTTCCTTCCACAGCTGGACTCAGGAGTTTCGAGACATATGGCTCATCTTTTGTAATTGCACCAAGCAAAGAAGGAAGCCAGTGCTGGACATGCCTCATTGTGCCCTGAGTGAGGCCATGTTTGGTTTTCTACTTGTATAACATCACCAAACATCACCATACGGTGGGACCCTGTCTGAGGTTAAGCTTTTCAAAACAGATGGCTCAAATCTGCTCAACTCTTTAAAGGGTTAAATACCCTCTTTATTTCCTCAGGTACCCTAAGTGGTATTTGTGTTTTACAGAACGAAGCTAGTGACAGTAGGGTCAGACTGTAGAAGAGTTGGGAGTTTGTTAATGCTTTGCTGCTTTGAGTTAATCTTGGCATTTACTCCCACACCTCTTTGTTCCGGGGGCCATATGGTTAGGGAGGGGGAGACGCATCTGCACTAAATCGAGGAGAGTGCGATTTGTGGTGGTGTCTTGCAGCCCGGCTAAATACCACCCCGAGCCTTGCGGAAGTGCAGAGTAGCACACTGACCGTGTTCTTTGGGGAGTTCTGGGAAAGCGTCTCTTCTGCACAGAGGACGGGAGCACGGAAGGGTGAGCAGCTTAGAGAGCCAGAATGAGAAGGTAGTCGAGGGGGTTAGTGCACAAGGGAGGAGGTAAATCGAGGAGGGCGTGGATGGACTGTTACACAGCCTGGGCTTAAAGAAAAGAACCTCGCGGATTTCAAGGGAGCTCCTCCACACTGAGCGGTCCACTGGCTCTCATTGCAGCTCGCTGTCACTCACTCGGCAGAGCAGCTCGATGGACAGCTGGGGCTCCGGCTGAACCAGTGGCTGGGAATGAGATGGGCTGTGAAAGCGGTGGGCTGAGTCCGAGTCATGCCGCAGCACAGGGAAGAAAGGGAAGATGAGCAGAAGAATCGGAGGATTTGTCAGAGTGGCCATTAAGCTCAATTGAACCTCTAGTTTGTCAATAACCATGATTACCGGGCTGACCCTTAAGCATCCGGAGTGACAGGGCCATGACCTGCTCAGTAGTCCTGGCTAGCATGAGTGACAATACAAGGAAAGATAAAACGGTCCACACGCAGAAACGTTTTGCCTTCCTTTGACAATATAAATTTTTTTTTAAATGCTGAGGCCGGCATCACACTTACTGTAATGCGTTCAGTGTGTTACTCTCCACTGGAAGTTCATTCATTTCACATTAGAGAATCCATTAATTGCAATTGCATTGTGATGAAGGTCCCCCTTGGTCTGGATTTATTTCACTCACGCGTTGATAATGCATCCCTAAACTAAAACATTGTCTTCCCCATATTTTGCAAGCTCTCCGTGAAGCTTTTTGCGATGAAAACGTTTTGTCACTGAACGAGAGTTGCAACGAAAACGTGATGTGTAACAGAACCATCCGTAACCACGTCTGATCAGTTTCATCTCGGTACATTTGAGAAAAGAGATCCTTGCGAAGAAGAACTCTGCACGCTGTTTGCAGCAACAAAATTACATTATGGATTAAGTGTGGTCGCAGCATCAGACCAGTAATCATAAATGTTCCCGTGAGTTGTGCCTGTGTGTATGTGTGTGCGTGCCACGTGCGTTTGTTGGTTCATATGTTTGTGTTCACGGTACCCCTCTGTCACAATTTGTCCATCAGGAGTGTCGGCAGTGTTCGGTTTGGAGCGTGTGTGATGGGGGCGATGCTCATGCTTATCCCGCTGATCAAAGGAGGCCGGAGAGAACGACGGGAATGATGCAGGAGGGTAATCTGTCATGGAACATACATCATGTCCAATGTGGTCCCGACAAATGTCAGACTAGCGGAACTCAAGTGGGAGAAGTAAAAGGTTGTCAGGAAAGGTCCCTACCCGGTGAATTCAATAAATGTTTCATGAATTTTAAGCAGCTTGCTGTTTGTCCGCCTGCAGTTTTAAAAGACCAAAGGTTTAGAAAAAACAGAGTACAGGCTGATGGAAGGAATCTGCATACATTTGCATTCATTTTGCAACACGTTAATTTGCTTCCATCTCTTAGAAGTGCACTTACAGTGTCTGTGTCGCTTGTGCTTCTTTCTCTCCCCCCTGCCTCTACATGAGAACAAAATAGTTTTGCTAGCGTGTCATTCTGTTCCCTTAATCTTGGCTCTTTTGATGTGTTTGAAAAAATGAAATCTCTCCACTCTGTCTTTTATTTGGCTGTTTAAAAAAATGTAAAGTTTCCTCTTTCAGCCGATGTTAAGAACCTGGCTTGCTCATGAAGGAACTCTGCAGTTCCAGTGCTAATCGATGTTCTTCCATTCTCTCTCGTACTTTGTAATCTCTTTGTTTTTGATGTTTTGTAATATCAAATTCACTTCTCGTAGGAAATTAGCTGAAATTGGTTCCTGCTGATAACTGCAAACAAGCTTGGTGGTTGGTTTGGATCTTGAAGATCCAAGCAAACACCAAGTTAAACAGCGAATGAGCCATTCCACAAGTTCCAGTTACTACTTAGCCTTGTGAGTCATTATACGACAGAACAGAGATGCCACTGAACTTTACGCTTTGTGCTTACATCCATTAAGCACAAATCATCTTGGTTATTCTGGCCTCTTTTCACTATATGGTGCTTTTAAAGAGAGTCCCCTGTCTCTCCTTCACTGAGAAATTGGAGCCCTGTGCCCCCAATTTAGATTGAAACACCGGCTGTCTGTAGATTGTCAGCTCCCCTGTAAATCTGAGGCCCTGATTCTTGGATCCTGAGACTAGCCGTTTATGAACTTACTTAATGGTGAGAGGTAATGCGCTTTGTAAAAAGGTAAAAATAAATCAATAAATTAGTAATATATGCTATTTGAAACATGGGAAGCAACAGATATGTTTAGATTGAATATGGTTTGGCGTTGGCGGCCTGTCAATGCCCACGCTGTCAATACAGCTCAGTGCATCCTTCATCCTGTCCCCTGGCAGTCAGACGGGCGGCCGTAACACTGGCGACAGTAGGGAGGAGGAGGTCGAGGCAGGTTTGAAACTGATTGCTCCTTGATTACGTGATGTGCAGCAGGTGCAGGTGAGGAGCGCTGTGCTTTGTGCTCGCTCGAGTCTCCCAGCTAGAAATAGTTGTAACCATCAATTGCTATGTTTAGATGCACAGAGAATTCTGCTCTTAACCCAGTTACTCAAATAGCCCGCTTTTGTGTCGATACATGTTAATGTCATAACTGGGTTAGAATAACCCGGTTAAGCTCGTACTCCACTTCTCGTTTGATTATGAGAAACCTGGTTAATATGCCTTGCTTATAATCCCATATTCAACTTGTTACTGCAGCATGGAAACATCTTCCTTTCACTTTGGATTTTCACCATCTGCTCAGACTCAAGTCTCGCACAGTGTTTGGGTACATTTTGAAGTATTAAAACAATAAACATAGCGGCGAGCAGTGCTTACTCTTACTATCGGGATCATCCTTTCTATCTCCTTTCTAAGCCGTTGCTCAATCAAAGAGGGAAGGGATGGCCGGCAGCCTCTCTTTCTCATACTTTTCTGCTGGCGAACTGTTCTATCTGTGGACAGGACACCCGAAGAGGACAGAAATATTCTGTAATAGGCGACAGGAATGCTCTTGCAGAGTATTGTAAATGGCTTAACCCGAATAAGACCTTAACTGGGGTATCCTGCCCTCTGCTAATTTCCTTTATCAGATAAGATACACAATATTACTGAGCTTGACAGTAGAAAGAGCATTTTTTTAATTTTAGTGCATCGCCTCTTACGTGGAGCGAAACTGAAATGGCATCATCTGAGCTCCTTGTAGGTTTGTTTTCTTGCTGGGTTCCATCTGCCTTCCTTTTCCATGTCTTTTCTTGTGCCCTAGGGGAGTTGGCCACATGGAGCACTGACACATCTTACTCTTATTGGGTAATGGCTTGAGACAGGCCTTATTGACCTGCCTGACTGATGCAGCTCCGAGAGGTTTTCATTACAGAGCTTCCAGTCGACTAAAAGATCTTACGTATTAGGCGGGACTCTGTCTCTATTTGAGAGACATTCCCGTAATAACTATTTGAGTGGAAATAACATTGCTTTGTTGAACCAGAGGTTAATTTAATAGCGGAATGTTGACAGAACCTGAAGCTCCCGTGTCTGCTGATGAAGTGAAGGCTGCATATATATTCTACCTCTGCTCTGCGAGAATTAATATTTCAGGAGCAAAGGAAGCAGTTAACCGTTAAATAATTCTCTGTGCGACTTTCGACCTCGTACATTTTGGTGCGTGTCTCTTAGATTGACTCAATTTGTCTCTCGGTATATGGTCGCTAATGGATACAAGGAGAAACACACTCAAATATGTAATGAATCAATAAGATTCAATTCAGCTATCATTCAGTGTGATCTGATAAAATATGATGTGATACGTTACAACATGATTCAGTTAAAGGTTCCGTTAACCCTCCTTCACCTGCTTTTTTTTCCAAGTGCCGCTGTGGCAAATGGGCTCACGCCGTTACAGTCAAGGCTGGAGTTTGTTGCCCAGTTATTTAAGATACTGCTAAGGTAGCAAGCGAACGAACACATTCGCTATCCATGTTGTTGTATGTGTATCTGTTAGGCCCTCAGTGATGTCACCTCCGAGTGGTGACATCAGTAAACACATGATTCGTACCAATGTTTGAATATGGAAATTCATGATGTAGTTTTAGAACAGAATCATTCAGCTAATGAATATAGCATGCCATGTATTTGATTGTATGGAGTTTCTGATGATACAGTAGTTCTGGCTCAGTCCCATTCAACATTTTCTTTGCACTGTTTCTATTTCAGTTTAAAGTTAAGACGGATTTTAAACTGATACTGAAACAGTATATCATTTACTCTCAAATGGAGTTCGCAGTGCTAAAGTAAAACAAGCTACTGACGTCATGAGTTCATTTAACATTTCGACTAAAAATAGGTCTTTGCAGAGGTGTAGACCATTTCTTAGGTTCAAGGAGATGAAAGTGAAATGATTTCTGGAGCTTATGGTACAGACACATCACAGATGAGAGAGGATAGAAGAGGGGGGCATGGAGAGTGCGTCCAAGTGTGTGTGTGTGCGTGTGTGTGTGTGTGTGTGTGTGTGTGTGTGTGTGTGTGTGGTAGTAGAATCCCTCAATGCCTTGGTAGGACTGAGGCAAGATGTTTTGAACGATGCAGACGGGTTCCGGACATCAACGTTTGCTATTCAAACGACCTCCGGCTGGGATGCGTAACACACGCTCACCTGCCCAAGCGGCATCTGCACATGTGCAGATGCATGCAAATAACGCTCGCATTCATCTACATCCGCTACTCAATGTAATAGTTTTTGCGCGGGACAATTACCATTCCGCTGGGGTGCGCCACGTCTTGAGAGCCCTGCGTAACAAATGACCGGCGAGCGTCGAGTCAGCATCTTGTGCCGGCCCCCCCTAACCCCCCCGTTGCTTCCCTCAGTGTCACAAAACCCCACCGAAACAGCGCATTGTCCCTTTAATCAATGCCTATAGTTTTAATCACAATATTAACATGCCGGGGACAGTAACGCGCACATTAGCATTTTATATGCAATCAATTTGCCGCATGGTTTGCATGCAGAGCTGAGCGGGAACGTGTGTCACATGGAGATGTCAGTTTTAGGGATACAGGATGCTGGTGGAGGAGGGAGGGGAGGTAGAGGCAGAGGGATTTGCACACACACACACACACACACACACACACACACATACGCACACACACACACACACACAAACACACACACACACACAAAAACACACACACACACAAACACACACA